>CAHIKZ030001040.1:910000-935000 GCA_903632075.3 Acanthosepion pharaonis
ACGGTATATCATATAATATATATATATATATATAACATATATATATATTATCTATGTATATTATATAATAATTGTATATATATATATATATATATATATATATATATATATATATAGCATATAATATGTGACATATATATATATCATATGATATATGATAATATATATATATATATATATATATATATATATATATAAAAAAAAGAACAATAAGATATATAATCCGGTGTTCTTATAGGTATTTTTATTTTTACAAAATAGTGCTCGATGTAAATTTACAGAGCATTAATATTATAAAATAATTGATTTAAAATATGGTTTTTTCTGCTACACAGTTCTAACCATGTTTCAAAAATGGAAGCTAAAAGCCACGAATTCGTGGCTTTTAGCTTCCATTGTTTTATATTTAAACATATGAGAAAAACATTTTAAATCAATTAATTTATTATATATTCCCAGAATCAAGCACCTTACACAAGATATTCAACAAAAACACAGTAAAATCAACTACAGCTGCACCGAAAGCATGGCACAAATAATAAAAAAGCACAATAGGAAAATTATCAACAAACCCACGAACAAATTAAACCCACGTGCAACTGCAGAATAAAAGAACGAATGTCCCTTAAACGGAAATTGTTTACAAAACAACGTAATATACCAAGCCACGATAAAATCACCAGATAATGAAGAAAAAGTATACATAGGAGTAACTGAAGGACCCTGGAAGCAAAGAAATTATACACACAAAACATCGTTCACAAAAAGTAAATATGCGAACAGTACTATGCTTTCTAAGTATATCTGGGAAATAAAAAACAAAACGCACATCACACCAAAAATATCTTGGAAGATAAGTAAAAAGTCATCAGCCTACAACAACCAATCAAAAACTTGCAAACTTTGCTTGGAGGAAAAAATAGCTATCATTACTTTCCCCGACCAAAATAAATTATTAAATAAAAGATCCGAGCTCATCTCAAAATGCAGGCATGAAAATAAATTTTTACTACGTAACCTAAAAAATGAAAAACGGAAAAAATAAAAACAAACAAATACACTAAAAATAAATAAATAAAATAAAATAAATAAATACTATGTTGCTTAAAAACCGAAAAGAAAAAATATACAAATAAATTGACCTAAATTCATCCAAGTAAATAGACAAACCAATCCCAAATTAAAAACTGTTCCCGTCAAAAAATAATAGTTAGAATGAACTACAACAACCAACCCCAAAATTGAACAAATAGCTTTAATTAAATTCTCAAACCAAAACAAAACTGTTAAATAAGTGATATAAACAAATTTTTACTACGTTAATAAATAAATAATTAAAATAAGAAACAAAAAAATAAAAACGAGCAATATAATTTGACCCAAATAAATAAACAAAGCGACTTCCGGTAAAAAATAACCGCCACAATGCACCACTAACCCGTATATATATAAATAGCCGAGAAAAATAACAGCATATGTGGCCTGACGATTGCATATAGCATGAAACAGACTGTCGCCTCTAAGTGTTGACTTCTATATTTCACTTTTTATATATATATATATATATATATATATATATATATATATATATATATTTTTTTTTTTTTACGGTTTTTGGGTATATAAAACTTATAACTAGTGAGCGAGTCAGAATGACTTATTTCCCTTTATAGTCAACCAATAGTAGGTCGACCAATCAGAAGCCGCCCAACACTGTATTCATAGTGTATAAAGGCGGCCATCTTGTTTCCTCCTACCAGAAGGACAAAAGGCGACCAGGAGAAGGATGAACTACACTCTGCTGTGATATCCACTGCGAACCTTCACTACGCGTTCCCACTGTCTCCGAAATATTCACTGCCAACCCTTGGATTCAATACTCAAGGACGACCGTCATGGAAATGTCTAACATTTTTTTCCATTTTCAAATGTGATTACAGTTCTTACAGAAAAACCATCGGCACCTGTCTCAATATATTACTCGTATCAGGGAAATTTACCTTGTTAATTAACAACTTTGTTATCCGAACCACTTAGGCTTTTCAACCAAAAGCGTTTCCAATTTCTTGTGGGTGATGAATTAGTTTTCACCCTACAATTTTTTTTTCACACAGACGAAACCTCGCAAGCCTTTCACTAATCTATGACTATTTCCATTAAAATCCATTAGGTCCAACATTTCTAACCCTCACGGCTGTAAGTTTGGAACCGCTGTTTTGTTGTTTTATATCCCACAATACTAATAAGAGACTTCTGATTTGTTATCAGAGTGAAATGACGTCCGTACAACATTTTGGGGAAATCTTTAATAGTAAAAACTCTTGCTAATGCTTCTTTTTCATTATTTACATTATTCAGACTATTGTCCTCGTCTTTGTCACCATATTTATTACAACGTTTCGGCCGTTGTACGCCCCGGCCTTCTTCAGGTGATTGAGATGTCGAACTGAAACGTTTATTTCGTTCTCTGGGGTACACTGTTCTAGTTCCACGTGTCATGTTTAATGGATGTCAGTTATCAGTTATCTCCTGCTAATTTTCTTCTGAAAGTTCTCTATTGCCTTAAACGGGTATTGAACTCACACTCAAATAATGTACATAATACCTCATCTCAGAAATATAGACAGATACTGAAATGTCGAAACGCTGTAATAAATATGGCGACAAAGATGAGGACAATCATCCGAATAATGTAAATAGTATACATAATACCACATATGAGAAATATAGACAAATATTGAAAGGCCGAAATGTTGTAATAAATATGGCGACAAAGATGAGGACAATAGTCTGAATAATGTAAAAAGTGCACATATTACCACATATCAGAAATATAGACAGATACTGAAAGGCCGAAAGGTTGTAATAATTACGACAACAAAGATGAGGACAATAATCCGAATAATGTAAATAGTATACATAATACCTCATCTCAGAAATATAGACAGATTCTTTTTCAATTCGGCTGTAATTACGCTGTGCCGGTGTCAGTGATCAGGATGCGTGAGCAATTGTCTTTTGGGTGCCATCAGCGAAAATGTCAGAAATGACAGTTCCAATACCATAATTGAAAGCATCGGAGACCACCAAAATATCCATGGCTGGATTGTATTGTGTCAGCAAAATATTCGAAGAAATAAGGACTTTAACTTTTTGAAAACGACCTGATACGCGTTAGACCATTACCATCTGATATTCTTTCTCTAAAGATTGTTGAGAGGCGCACGAACTTGATGAAGTTCGGGCAAAAAAGCACTGTAGTCGCTAACTAAGCCAAGGAAAGAACATAATTTTGTTACATTTGTCGGTGTTGGTATATTTTTGTTGCTGAGTTATTTCCCGGGTCTGATCGTCTAAAATATTTGTTGAAAATAAACCCAAGATATTTTATATGTCTTTTTTGTTTCTTTTTTTTATTTTTTTTTAAGCTTTTCACCCCAAGCAAGGCGGGAAGCCACTAGCATGCAAGGGGTTACAAAGAGTTGGAGCGAGAGCAAATAGGAATGATAGAGGTAAGGATGAAGAGAGGGATAGGGGATAGATTAAGGCATCTAGAGACGTCGATTGACATTACATTTGAATAGCTGGAGATTATAGCTATCAGGGAAACAGGAAGAGGGGAGGGAGTTCCACAGGCGAGAAGTGCGAGACATGAAGCTATTGGAGTAAAAGAGACGGTTACATTTAACAGTTTCGACAGCGAAAGGGTGAAATGAGAGCGAGATGCCAGCCTAGTAGAAAGCTTAAATTCATGAAGTCTGGGAACCAACGAAAGCAGCTCATCCGAGCAGTTACCATGAAAGTATTTGAAAAAAAATACAGAGGGAGGCGAAAATTCAAACTTTTCAAACTTGGAAAAATTCAAACTTTTTAGTTTTAACACGGAATCCGTATTGTTGAATACGACTGAAAACAGAAAATAAAAGTCGCAAAAGTTCATCTTGATTTGTCTTGCGACGATGACGTCATCGATGAATTCTACAACTGTTCATGATTTGCGTCCATTGTCTGTTGGAAAATGGCTGGCGCTGGTTTGACACCAAAGCTAAGATGGTTAAATTTGAATAATCCCTTGTTCGTGTTGATAGTAAGGAGATCTTTGGATTCCTTGTCAACTTCCAGTTGAAGAAACTCGTTGGAATGATCAACCTTTGCAAAGCAAATTCCGTTTTGTGAAAAAGATCTTCCTTCACTGGAAGTGGATACTGATGTGTATCCGAAGAATCATTCAAACCATTCGAGTAATCAGCACATATCCGGACTTTTCCATTTACCTTTTTAACAATTACAATAAGAGTTGCCCACGTGGAATAATTTACAGCCTCTCATACCGTCTTACTGAACATAATTCAGTTCTTTTTCAACCATATTCAGATCAGCGTAAAGTACTGGCTTTTTTTGTCTTAAAACTGGGTTAGAAGAAAGATTTGAGAGGAATTTAAAAAAGGTTAAGTTGTTCCAGCCAGTCAAGACCAATCAAATTTAATTTCGAATTATCTGCAACACCAGAAAATTTCTATTTCGAAAGGAAATATCGCACATTAACTCATCAGTTAAACGAATTGTACTTCCAGACGCGTCTATTGCTATGCTATTTGTTTCAGACACATGTGGTTTTTCAATTCGTTCCTAAGTCAAATGATATATTAAGGTTATGCCCGACGCTGTATCAAACTGGAAACGAAATGGTTTCTTGTTTACAGAAACAACAATATTTTTTCTGCAGGATTCGTAATCCACTTTGAACGTTGCAAACATTGTGTTCGGATATTTTCCTGTTTCTTTTTTTAAATTCTTCTCGGGTTGAATTTTCGGTTGAATTTGGATTGCAAAATCCTTCTTTATGTCCATTTCGGTGGCAAATTTTGCACTTATCATTTTTGAACGGACTAAAGCGTGAATAATACCAGTCGCCACAATATGAAGAATTCTCTTCTTGGCTAATTTGCTGTGTAACACACGCGTTTATTTCGTATTAGAAATTTCCAAAATACTTACATTTACGTGTAATGTATACGCTCCATTCAAATCTGGCTTGAGAAATTTGATAAAATCTACCGTTTTAGAGTTATCGACAGTGACAGATCGGATTCATTCGCGTCGTCAGCGGCATCCATTACTGTCGTTGTTTGCATACATTCGCTGCGGAAGACTACGGATAGCTAAGCGCGGAACTGATCTTTCTTGTCTAAATTTGTCTCAATTACTGCGCACAAGAACTGTTTACGTCGACACGCTCAGTTTGCGCAGTGATACCTACACTGATACCTATTCTGCAGCGAATATATGCAAACAACGCCAGTAATGGCTGCCCGCGATGCGAATGAATCCTAATTTTAGCTGTCGATAACTCCAAAACGGTAGATTTTAACAAATTTATCAAGCCAGGTTCGAATGGAACATGTTCAATTATACATAAAATGTATTCTGGAAATTTTAAATGGGAACTGAGCGCGGGTGCTAAATCCTTTTTTTTTTTTTTTTTTCATAGGGTTGTTTTCTTGCATGGATGTTGCTGATTGTTGAAAAATAATGTTTTTTTTTTAATCGGCATACAGTCTCTTTTTCTGCTAAATAATTTATTGTATTCAATGGTGAAGGCTTTTAAGGTAATGTTTTTGTTCTGTTCCAGTTTTGAAAGACGGCAGGGGCGAATATCACCATGAGTAGAAAATTTTAATCCTGCGTTAAAAAAACAAATATTTAAACCGTTTCTCCATGAGGGAATTTATTTTTAAATCCTGGCCATAATGTAACTTTCGTTTACATGAAGTAGTGACAGGTTTTCATTATTGCTAGTTTTATTTTCCGTTTTCAGGATTTGCTGTTTTTGAGATAATCCAACTGAATCTTTTGCCCGAGTACTGAGATAAAAGAAAGTTTGTTTTTTTTTTATCTTAGAAATTTATTGAGCATGTTACATTGTGGCTTATTTATTTCTAAATATGTGAGTGACGCTCAAGGGCACAATCTACTGTGTACCATAAAAAGGAGAGAGTTTTCTGGGATCTTCCTAATGTAGATATCAGTATTAATTTTTTTAGTGATCCCTATTACGTCTATTGTTAATAGAATCCCAAATTTTTGCAATAGAATTTGCAAATATGTTGTAGATTTTGCAGTTTCTATTTCAATGTTCTTCCATTTTCAAACGCTGTCCAATTCTTTCGTAGAGACGTTCTTATCAGAGATAGTGTTCAAGACTATGAGATATACCTTCTTTAAAATATCTTCTTATTTTATCTGCTTGTTGGTTTGTATAATGCAGTATAGTGGAATTCCAGGCGCTGTAACATGTTCATTTCCTAGCAATGGCTTGCTCTCATCCCATATTTTGCATGTGGAAGGTTAAAATGATGACAAATCTTTCAACGCAGATCGGATCTTTAATCTATTGTAATCTACGAACTATTTCCTACACTATTCTAATATGCAGATCTATTCCAGATTCTATTCTAATATGCAGATCTATTCCCGATTCTATACTAATCCGTAGATTGATTCCCGATTCTATTCTAATCTTCTGATCTCTTCCCAACTCTAATCTAATCATCAAATCTTTTCCCGATTCTTTTCTAATATGCAGATCTATTCCCGATTCTATACTAATCCGTAGATTGATTCCCGATTCTATTCTAATCAGAAGATCTATTCTCTATTCTTTTTTAATCTGCCGATCGATTCTCTCTTCTATTATAATTTACAGATCTAATCTCCATTCTATTTCCATCTGCAGATCTATTCCCGATTCTATTTTAATCATCAAATCTATCCCAAATACTATTCTAATCTGCTGATCTCTTTCCGTTTCTATTCTAATCTTCTGATGTCTTCTCGATTCTATTCTAATCTGCTGATCTCTTCCCAACTCTATTCTAATCATCAAATCAATCGCCGATTCTATTCTAATCTGCTGATCTATCCCCGATTCTATTCTAATCTTTAACTCTATTCCCGATTTTATTCTAATTATCAAATCTATTCCCGATTTTATTCTAATCTTCCTGATCTCCTTCCGATTCTATTCTAATCTTCTGATTTCTTCCCAACTCTAATCTAATCATCAAATCTATTCCCGATTCTTTTCTAATATGCAGAGCTATTCCCGATTCTATACTAATCCGTAGATTGATTCCCGATACTATTCTAATCAGAAGATCTATTCTCTATTCTTTTTTAATCTGCCTATCGATTCTCTCTTCTATTATAATTAACAGATCTAATCTCCATTCTATTGCCATCTGCTGATCTATTCCCGATTCTATTCTAATCATCAAATCTATCCGCGATTCTATTCTAATCTGCTGATCTCTTCCCACTCTATTCTCATCATCAAATCTATTTCCGATTCTATTCTAATCTGCTGATCTATCCCCGATTCTATTCTAATCATCAAATCTATCTCCGATTCTTTTCTAATCTGCTGATCTCTTTCCGATTCTTTTCTAATCTTCTGATCACTTCCCGATTATATTCTAATCTGCTGATCTCTTCCCAACTCTATTCTAATCATCAAATCTTTCCCCGATTCTATTCTAATCTGCTGATCTATCCCCAATTCAATTCTAATCATCAAATCTATTTCCTATTCTATTCTAATCTGCTGATCTCTTTCCGATTCTATTCTAATCTTCTGATCACTTCCCGATTATATTCTAATCTGCTGATCTCTTCCCAACTCTATTCTAATCATCAAATCTTTCCCCGATTCTATTCTAATCTGCTGATCTATCCCCAATTCAATTCTAATCATCAAATCTATTTCCTATTCTATTCTAATCATAATATCTATCGCCGTTTCTATTCTAATCTGCTGATCTCTTTCCGATTCTATTCTAATCCGCTAATCTCTTCCCAACTCTATTCTAATCATCAAATCTATCGCCAATTCTATTCTAATCTGCTGATCTAACTACGATTCTATTCTAATCTTTAAAGCTATTCCCTATTTTATTCTTATCATCAAATCTATCCCCGATTCAATTCTAATCTGCTGATCTCTTTCCGATTCTATTCTAATCTTCTGATCTCTTTCCGATTCTATTCTAATCTTCTGATCTCTTCCCGATTCTATTCTAATCTGCTGATCTCTTCCCAACTCTATTCTAATCATCAAATCTATTTCCGATTCTATTCTAATCATCAAATCTATCGCCGATTCTATTGTAATCTGCTGATCTATCCTCGATGTTATTCTAATCTGCTGATTTATCCACGATTCTATTCTAATCATCAAATCTATTGCCGATTCTAATCTAATCTGCTGATCTCTTCCCGATTCTATACTAATCTGCTGATCTCTTCCCGATTCTATTCTAATCATCAAATCTATTCCCGATCTTAATCTACGGTACTATTCCCTATTCTTTTCTAATCTACTCCCTGGAAAAGATTAGAGAATAGAATAACAGATGAGAGACTCTTACATATCTATCTATCTATCTATCTATCTATCTATCTATCTATCTATCTATCTATCTATCTATCTATCTATCTTTTTTTCAATCTGTCCTTATTTACATCAATCAATTTATAATTTATGTATGTTTGTATGTACACATCTATTTCAATCTCATCAAATAAATGTCAACTATAAGTATAGCAGCAAAATTCTTAAATGTTTTCTTAGCAAATTTTTATATAAAAATTCTAAATTGAAATAATCAAAAAAATTTTTTTCTTAATCATAAAAGTTACCTCCTTTGTATAACTGAGAGACAAATGGAACAGTAAACAGTGTAAAAATAAGTTGAATTTACGGATCTACTGTACATATCCACAGATATTTTAACCCCCTGAAGATAGTCTCAGATGAGATTGGAAGTATTTGGAAAAATAAAAATTATTTGAAAGAATATTTTGCTATTTTTCTTCTTCAATTTTCACCAGTCACCAAGAAATTAATTCGTAGACTTGAAATGATACAAACTAACATAAATAGGCATAATACAGCTAAGTTATTTAACCAAACCTATATATGTAGAAATTTTCCAAGCGTAGCTTAGATGTGGCACAAGGCCGAAAGTATGGGCACCCAGTGAGAATCGAACTCACTTTTCCGTAGTAACAGATCTAGCAAGCCAAGCTTGCTAACCATTACACCACGCCGAGGTGCCCCCAAACCTATATATGTATGTGAGTGTGTGTGTATGAAAATTACCAACAATATATATTTAAAGTTAAATTACCAATAATACATTTTATCTGTAGTTGAAGGCATACAGTTACCTTCAAAATATTTAATTAAAGCCATAAAATTGTGATCAAAA
This sequence comes from Acanthosepion pharaonis, assembly GCA_903632075.3. Lineage (NCBI taxonomy): Eukaryota > Metazoa > Mollusca > Cephalopoda > Sepiida > Sepiidae > Acanthosepion > Acanthosepion pharaonis. The sequence goes on from CAHIKZ030001040.1 coordinate 919,270, forward strand.
TCATCAGATTTCGGCATTGAAATACCCATAAGGATGTTGTTATGCCGCTAAACAAAATCGACCAACCATCTGCACATTCATCATTTTAAAGTCTCGGTAGAGTTTAACATCGTTTCCGCGTTCATGTGACCGATTTCCTCCTCTATCGCTATTTCCAGGGTAGATTTTCAAATGAGCTCTCTTTTTCCGTTTCACAAGTTCAAGCCTTTACAACTAGGACATACGATGACTTTTCCACGGAGCAATTTCAACTTAATCCCGTTTGTAAGAAGGACTGCTCTTTTGTTGCACAGACGCACGCAGAACATAAAAAATGAATTTTAAGGGTGGTGTAAAATTTCAGTAACGTTAGACAACAATTTAACAGGATGACTAGAGTTGCTAAGAAGCAAACAGATACTATGAACGATTATTCTACGAGATCAATCGCAGAACATCAAAAATGAATGAATATATGTAGCAACCTAATCAAACAGTTCAATTTCAAAAAGGTCAAGTCTAAGAGAAAATATATCATTTCATGCAAATGGAAAAGATTCAAATAAAGCTAATAATGGTCAAGTACCGATTCGTTTTCTGTGACATGTGCGTTGTTCATATCTACTTGGATTGTTTGAAACAAGAAGTTAGGGGCAAATGCTATGAACATATATTCCTTGATTACTCAGATTTATTTTGAAATGCTTTCCTACACCTAATTCCAAAAGTCAGTCGTAAAAGATAATTTTAGACAATTTTTCCATGTGCATAAAAAAGACCCCCCGCTTCGCAAAAAAATTAGTAAATTAAAATAAGATACCCCGTGATGATGGGAGATACAGAAAAATATCTAGTTTCTCCTAAACAATGTAGTAAAGGCAAGCGGGAAGAAAGAACTAACCATCAATTGTAAGAAGACAGAACGTATGGTTATTAACAAAAGAGGGCACCCAAGATACGAGCTACGAAATGGAGACGTCAAAATCAAGTGATTTAACAAACAAACGAAAAGGCGACACATACACCTAACTCCAACGATCAGTCGTAAAAGACAATATTTTAGATTTGGTTTAATTTGTTTTGCTGGTTACTTAATGTCGACAATATTCTTATTGCTGGTAATTTTTTTTTCAAAAAATGTATTGCTGTTAATATGTTTTTCTTTAAAAATGTATTGCTGGTAATATTTTTTTACAAAAATATATTGCTAGTAATAAAATCTATTGTTACACTTTCATAGTTTTTTGACCCCACGTTAGGGATTAACTATTTGCTCATAGCTTGGACCCTAACAGGTGCTAACACTCCAGGATAGGGTGAAACTGTGAACACCAGGAATTAAAAAGTGGTTCCACGCTCATCAAAACCTCCTGATCAGAGGCCTTGCTGTCGGATGTAGTTTATCGTCTGACCCAGGACGATAAGTAGAATGACTGCTAAATGTTGCACAGGCGACGCATGCATGTTTTCCTGAATAATTTACGCGTAACCTCTTTAAGCCAAAGGTCAATCATGTCGTTGCATTGCAGTTCAGACCAGACACCAGTTTCGTTATCAGGGTCCGGCTTTGTTTCCACTCAAACAGTTTTGGCTTAAAAATTATCCTTCGCCCAGATCATTACCCACGGGTGAAGAACAAAACAGTTTATAGCAGTAAAACAGATTTTATTCTTAGGAAGTTGTTTTTTTTTTTTTTTAACTTTTTACTGATATAAGCGAGCGATATAGAGATGAGACGTAGGTGTGAGCGGAGGTGCACAGTTCAACGGCCGTCTTCCCTGTCCGTTCTGCGAGGCCAGCTTCGTGCCTTTTCGGGGGACGGTCAGTTTTTGTCTTTTTATCTTTGTCTAAAAAAATAATTTATCTACCTTTTGCGCCTTTCTCCCAGTCTGAGCTTCTTGCTCTGTACTTTGAAGTTGACTTCACTTAATGATAAACATCGGTCTAAAGTAAATATTCCGTATTCATTTTTGCGATAGGTACCTCTGTTTTCAATTTAACAAGTCCTCAAATGACGCATATTGCTACAGCTATCTCTCCTTCTTATACTGATAATCTGCATTACACAGTATCTTCTCTTTCTGTCATATACAACTCGCTCATCGTATATATTTTAGCAGTACCTCTCTACCCTGGATGTCTTTGAAAAGTGTGAACATTAGTAAAAAATTATATATTAGGCAACATTCCCATTATAAGGTCATGTGCTGTTCGTAATTTCCGTCCGGTTTCAAATCTTAGCCATATTTTGTTCAAATTGGTATTGAAAGAATTTTTTTCGTAATCCCATTCGTATTTAGTCTAGTAGGATACATTAATATCACATTATCATAATGGCCTAACCACAATTTCTTACGCCTCATAAAGCTTTAATATCCTGATGCGATTTATCGAGCATATTATCGGCTCGCTAACATTTTCCCAGGCTAATAGATGTTTATATTTCAAAACAATCACTTCCAAAACAAACTTGACGGGTGAACATTAATTAGATTGAACGGACATAATGTCTGACGAATATGTAAATATATTTTGTGTCAAACAAAGCTCACATATATATATATATATATATATATATATATATATATATATACACTAACTCTCTCTCTCTCTCTCTCTCACACACACACACTCACACACACACACACACACATATATATATATATATATATTGTATATACAATTGTCGGATTTTGCCCATTTCATAATATATATTTACATATATATATATATATATATATATATATGTTATATAGAGTTGTCGCACTTTGTCCATTTCATAGTATATATATATATATATATATATATATATATATATATATATATATAAATATATATATATATATATATATATATATAGATTATATATATGTCATATATATATCACACATATATACATATATATATATATATATATATTTATAAATGTATATATATATATTGTGTAAATACGTTTCAATGTGATATGAGCCTATATATATATATATATATATATATATATATATATATATATATATATATATATATTATTATTTATAAAAAAATTATAACATAAGTATGTTATAAAATCACTACAAAAATAGCCATTTTGTTTCAACACACTCGGTGTCTTATCAAGTGATGATGTTGAAGATAAAATAAATGGTTTTAAAAGTTTCAGATTAATTAACGATCCTACACTAGGGGGAAACATTGTTACAAAAGCTAGAATAACCAATCAAAAACAAAGTATAGAAAGATTCAAAAGCTTGACAACGAAATCATGTTATAATATCTATTCAGATCTTTAAAATATGTGTAATATTAAAAATAATTTATACTAACCAATAATTATAAAATTATATGATAAAATTTAATATTAAAATTAAAAACTGTCAATTTTAAAATCCAAATTTAATCACTATTAAGTTTAAAAACTACAAAATTATTTAGAAAAGAAAAAATATATATGTTTATTCAATTTATTTCTTCGTTGAAATTACGTTCGACAAGACGCTACAATATATCCGGTCATTTGACATGTATATATATATATTATTCTAAAGTATGTGAATGTGGTCTTAAACTCACGCGCAAAACAACAAAAACACAATCAGATTATAATACATAAGCACCCAGACATATTTAGATATATATATACACACACAAAAAAAAAAAGGGGGAAAGAAAAGAAAAGGCGATGAGACAGGAACATCACTACAACACTTTATGGAAAAAGGAAACGGGGAAACCAACACCTATACACACACACAAGTAAATGTGAATACACTCTACATACACATAGACACCGATAGATACACGTACACACATCCACAGACAATGACCTAGACAATCAGATACCACAACCAATAAATATTTAAGACTTTAAAGTATCATTAAATAAATGCTAACCACTTATTAAATTATAACTTAAGGGAGCAAATGTACAAAGATAAAATGGTTAAAAATAATATTATTTAATATATTAAAACGAAAATTCCAAAACCACAAATATCAATAAAAATATATTTTAATCATATAAGTTGATAATAGTTTCATTATATATTAGGCAAAGAAAAACAGGATAAAGAAACCCACAGAAATAAGTGCACATTCATACGCATATACATATATATACACGCGGCAGCAAACACAAATTAACACACATAAACATATACTCATACATACATATACATACAGAAATACATACATATAAATATATAAACATAAACATATACGCACATATACATATCTATGATAACAAGTACACATGCACACACATATACATATAAACATAAATACAAACATATATACACACATTTTTATGCACACATACTCACATATATATAAAAAAAAAATTCCCTAATATACATACATGCCTCAATACATATATGAACATATATATACACATAGACTAACTACTGTGGCAGTAATGACATACCAAAGTTTCCATACCCACACATACACACAAACAAACTCATACATAATATGTGCCAACACACACATAAACATCCACAAACATACATAAATATATATACACATAGTGTTTTGCGTATATACTAATAGCGAGTCGTCTATGTATTGGAAATAGAAAGAATTTGGTGGTAGATTGTTTTTGAAAGGGACACTTTGTAAAAATTGTCAAAATGGCCAAGCGAGAACGCCACTGAGAGGTGATCCCGTAGTTAAACCAATTTTCTTCTATAGAAGTGGTTACCGAAAGTGATTAAACATTGTTTTGTGATTAGATGACATATGAGTTATGATTTTATGTGTCAAAAACAAATATATGGCCAGTTTAGAGATAAAATCTCTATAAATAAAATGCCCCCGCCCATTCCCACACATGAAATCATAAATCATATGCCAGCTAATCACAAAACAACGTTTATTCACTTTCGGTAACCACTTTTATAGACAAGAATTTGATTTACTGATGGGATCTCCCCTCAGCGGCGTTCTCAACTGTCTTGTTCAAAAACATTCTACCATCAGACTCTTGCTAATTAAGATACATAGACAACTCCTTATGCACAAAACACTATTTTAACAGATCTTATCATCCAACTTAAGTACAATAGACTTTAACTTTGAACCTGCAACCAACTACATTCTTCCTTTTGTAAATACCATGTTACACAGAAAAAACAGCGCATATATATATATATATATATATATATATATATACCAAACACACACACACACACACACACACACACACACACACACACACACACACACACACACACACACACACATATATATATATATATATATATATATATATATATATATATATTATAAATTAACTGATTTAAAATATGTTTTTTCTCCACACAGTTCTAACCATGTTTCAAAAATCGAAGCTAAAAGCTTCGAATTTAATTTTGTAATTAAATTAAAGACATTAGTTCTATTTCATCTCAACCGAATTTTGGTGTAAATTCAAAGCTTTCAGCTTCCACTTTTGAAACATGGTTAGAACTGTTTAGCGAAAAAAAGCATATTTTAAATCAGTTAATTTATAATATTAATGCGCTGTAAATTTACATTGAGCACTATTTTGTAAAAAATAAAAATAATATCTTACTGTTCTTTCTTTTTTTTATTTACACACACACGAACGACACACACACACACACACAAACACACACACACACACACACACACACATATATATATATATATATATATATATATATATATATATATATGCCACACACACACACACACACATACAATCGTTATACACAGTCCGTCTGATGTTGTTATGCGAATCACATAAACCTCAATAACTCCAAGTTGCTTAGAGCAAATTTTGCCTTATTTGAGACGATTAATATAAACGGTAAAACATGTTTTATGAAAGTTATCTATGATTCGGTGGCGTAGCATGTAGAGGCCCAGAGAAACTATTGCATGAGACTGTAAATGTTTCGGGACACAAAAATGAATTAAATTAAGAAGATACGTATAAAACTAGAATTTATAACCGTTCATAGCAACAGAGGATGTGTAATCGTTTGAATTATCCGAGACGCTCAACCAAATGACCCTATGCCACTCACTGGATTTATTATAAAAATCACAGTCTGACGTTATTATGCAAAACGAGAATATAACTTTTTACAAGGTAATTAACTCATCAATAATTGATCAATACATATAACAGAAATAATAACAAACAGCTATGATAAATCTCTGAGGCATTTACATCCTAATACAGTTGCCGCCTTCTCAGTAACATCCGGCAATCTCCATTGACTTTTTTCTTTTATTTTAGTAGATCTAATTTCCATCATGGTGGATTTCACTGCTTACCATAGAGCAGTTTTACTGCTTTGGTTGCCATCTTCATATTATTTCTTATTCACAATAAACCATAGATTTTCGATTGGATCTAGATTGGAATTTGATGGTAGCCATTTTTTATCTTCTCGCCTGTAAAACTTTTACGCTCAAAATTTCACTGATAATCTTATATATATATATATATATATATATATATATATATATATATATATATATATATATATGTAAGCAAATATATGGATATAGATCCGACAGTATTAAGAAAAATATACGGAAAAAACAAACAAAAAATCCTAATATGCAATTATGCTTTTTAATGTTAATATAATGTCAACATCGGATGTATATATAGCCTAATGTTAATTATGTTTTATGAATATGTCCTGAAGATGGTCTATTAGACCGAAACGTCCGACGTTGACATTATATTAACATTAAAAAGCATAATTGCATATTAGGATTTTTGTTTGTTTTTTCCGTATATTTTTCTTTCATATATATATATATATATATATATATATATATATATATATATATATATATATATATGAAAGAATGAGCATTGTCGTGCATAAATACTCACTTCACTTTTGAAACTGAAGGGCTGAGATTTGTAAAACTGAAAGAAAATCTTGTCCATGAAAATAATAAAATATTAACTGATAAATAAAAATCGGAAATAATGTTTTGAGATGGAAACGTAGAAAGCTGAAAAAAAGTTTTATGTGTTTATTTATCAATTTTCTGTATTTTCCAATCGAAATAATGAATTTCCTTCACATGTTTTCTATTTTGTTTCATTCATGACATTGAATATTTCAATGTTTTCTCGTTTTTCAGGGCCGCGTGTCTGCGAGTGCGTGCATTTCTTCACCGGAAAGTTTCCTTTGAAATTTCTAGCATAAAATGGAGTGGGCGTATTTCGAGCGAAGTATTTTTTCAAGAATCATGACTCAATGACAAGGACGTGTGAAAAAAAATAACATAGTCATATGTAATTATTCGGATATTTAGCAGATCTACATTCAAATTTCTATTTTCTAGATGGCAGGTCGAAAGGTTAAGAAGATATAATATTCGGGTAGATGGTAATAAAATTGATAGAAAGATAGATAGATATGAAGTGATTGAGACAGATAAATAAACAGATAGATATGAAGTGACTTAGACAGATATGAAGAGACCGAGATAGACCGAGATAGATAGATAGATAGATAGATAGATAGATAGATATGAAGTGATTGAGATAGATATTCCCCTGCAATATGAGCACTGGTTAAAAATTGTTGCTGAAGACATTAGGTTTATAAAACCCAGAAATTCATACACAGATGTCCTCAAGGAATGGCAAAGTGGATAAAGGCGTTGGTTAGATCCAGTGACAGGACCAAAGAGTGTGAGTTCAATACCCGGTTAAGGCAGCGGAGAACTTGAAATTAACAGGAAATAACTTATAACTGACATCCATTAGACATGGCATTTGGAACTAGAACAGTGTACGCCAGTGTGAAAAATAAAGGGTTCAATTCGGAAACGTTGTAATAAATATGGCGACAAAGATGAGGACATATTAGGTAAATTAAATTCTTATATTAACGTATGTACCATATGTTAAATATTAGTCTAGTAGTAAGATTTGATTACTCAAGATTGGATATGCTGAATGGTATATAATGATTATATATAGGATATAAGGCTTACATACATATACATGTATATACATATATACACACCGCACACATCCCTACACCCATATACGTACATACACACAAACATTCATACATACCCCGCATATGCATCTAAATTTAGGTACTTATTTAATCTTCAGTAACATGATATTTAATTAGTCCAGAGATTATCTAATCGTGTATTATTATGTCATAATCCATTCGGTGGAGATTTAATGCCTACATGTACTGGATAATCAAGGATAATCCAATAGATAAACTCAAGGATTAGAAAAAGAAAGCGAAACGATTTTAGGACAACCAAAGCCAAGAGGAGGGGAAACTTTCGTGGGGAAATCATTGATAGTCATCAAGAATTATTGGTGACTTAGTGATGGAGGAGAGATATGCATATGGACGAAAGCAGATGGGAATTTGGTAAGGGTATAAAAGGAAGGAAGGGAGAAGTCAGATGTGCAATGTTAGGGTTCATTGATCAGTTCATTTTCTTGTTAAAGGATAATAGTTTAATTGTGTTCAGTCCGGACTGGGGAAGAGCTAGAGATTCCCAGGTGAATGTCCTCCTATCACAGTCCATGCTGGTTCGACGGGAGTCTAGTTAAGGAAAGTAAATCCTCCTCTCCGTATCTTCTTAATAAGTTCACAGAAACACCCTCTCTTTCTTTCTTCATCCGAATAAACAGTAACCCACGACAAACTGATACCATAAAGAATTAAAATTCGTAGGTGAAAATGGTAATTCATAAAGGTATCTTAATTCCAGTTGTAAAGGAAATTTGCTCTGGTTAACGAAAATAAACATTAAGTGCTCTTTTGTGAATCAGTTTTAACATATTTCAAGTTCTATATTGTGTTAATAGGACTCGCCTGGATTATTCGAACGAATAATATATATATATATATATATATATATATATATATATATATATATATATATATGTGTGTGTGTGTGTGTGTGTGTGTGTGTGTGTGTGTGTGTGTGTGAAACCCCGTTAAAAAACTAAAACATTCACTAGATTTAAATAATATCACTAAAAAACTCAATAAACTTATTTTTATGCAAAACGCTCCAGTTGGAATTTCCCCATTTACATTTATTAACCAACTAGCAGTAGAGCCCGGCGTTGCCCGGGGATGTAACAGTAAGAGATAGATCAAGTATCCACCATCATAAAGACTGAAAAATAAAATTGACAAAGATTATTGATTAAGGTTGACGGACACGCATGTCTTAATTAGTTTTTTTTTTCTTACGAATTGGTCAAACCCAAACTCAAAGAAAAACATTGTTTTCAATCGTTATGAGTCTCTACCGATTGAATAGAATAATTTTATAAACAATTGTCTTGTAAATGGAATTTTTAAAGCATTCTGAATGTAAAAATAAAGAAAAAGTGCAAGACAATAAGAAACACTACATGCCAAAAAAAAAAAAAAGAAGTTTTGTTGAAATCGGTTGAAAAATGTAGGTAGCCTTTCTGTAATCTTTTAGTTTTACAATTTATGATTTTTACTTATTGAATACAGTAAAAAAATTGCATATTTTTGCTTGTGGTGATTCATAATTAGAATTCTGATTGAAATAAATTTTCCATTCGTTGTTTCTAATACAAAAATATTAACTTTATTTGGGTTTATTAATTATGATCTAACAAATCTTATTCATTTAGTAGCCTTTCTGTAATAATAATCTTTTACAATTTATGATTTTTACTTATTGAATACAGTAAAAAATTGGACACCATGTGTATTTAAAGTAGTTTCCCGTTCCGGTTATTATTTTTAGTTAGGACTTGTGTATGTTTAGATTTCATTATCATTTATAAAGATAAAGAATTTATCCGATGTTTGTATTCGTATTGTATTCGTTGACGGACACGCATGTCTTCATTAGTTTTTTTTTTTTTTTTTTTTTACGAATTGGTCAAACCCAAACTTAAACAAAAACATTGTTTTCAATCGTTATGAGTCTACTGATTGAATAGAATTTTATTATAAATAATTGTCTTGTAAATGGAATTTTTAAAGCATTCTGAATGTTAAAAATAAAGAAAAAAGTGTGCAAGAGAATAAGAAACACTACCTGCCAAAAAAAAAAGGAAAGTTTTGTTTTATCGGCTGAAAAATATAGGAAATCCGCTCCCATATTTAAAGGAACCCACACACACAAACAACCCGATGTGAGTTGTCCCCTTCCATTTTCACGATGTCTCTTAATCGTGTTTTCAAATTGATTTTGTGCAAAAACAATTATATTTTTCCCATTTTGGGCGCTGTTAGAACCACCACAAGGTAATTTTATGTAGTCCTGTGAAGTTTTGTTGAAATCGGTTGAAAAATGTAGGAAATCCGATCCAATATATAAACGTTACACACACACACACACACACACACACACACACACACACACACACACACACACACACACACACACACACACACACACACAATAATCTGCGTTTTATAATAAGTAAGATCAATGACGTTATTTCAAACAGTCTTAAGGCTCTGAAATTTCATATGACAATATTTGTTATCTGCTAAGAAATTCCTGACCTCGCTCCAGAAAACAATCAACAATATTTCCCCTCCTAAGAATAAATATTTAAAATTTGGAAAATTATTTATTAACATCTGAATTTAGTAAATCTAACTTTTAGACCCCTGGAGACTATTTCTATAATATGAATACGATAATATAAATTCACAAAGTTATTATTCATTTTTTTCAGCAATTTTCCTTTACTAGCGCTGTATAAAATTGATTACTCAAACCTTTCGTATAATTAATTACTCAACCTTTTAGATATTTTATCGAGTAACGTATCACTAAAGCCTAGTGATTTTAAAGTAAATGAAGCAACACGATAAAACACACGAACGAAGTTTTCCTAAACAAAATATTGGTAGCAGCTATAAAACAGCGTTCCCATCTGCTTAAATCTACTGCTGAAAAATTAAACGTACACATAAAGCAACGTAAATACGTGACATTATCCTTATGTAGACATATTTTGTTTGTTCTATCATACTAATTATTCTGTATGTAGTAAAGAAGTGTAAGTATTTTATGTAAGACTAGTTCGCGAGGACATCTGTAATTCTCTTTCAACTTGAAATAAAATGAATAATCATTGATAAAATGTATTTAATGTAAGTTTGTAGAGCTGCGCTTGAAGGTTATGTTTCTTCGCTGGTAGCAGGTTTATTCCCATCCACCCCTCTCTCTTGCTCTCTCTCTCTTTCTGTATATATATGTGTGTCTGTGCGTATGTATACTGAAATACAATGGTAGCTCTTACGATCCAACTATAATCTTGCTGGTAATAAAAATGCTCAGTACGAATTGAAATCTATAAAATGTAAGAAGAACAAACACATAAGAAATAAAACCAAAGTTACTCGAATTTTACTCTCAAAATGAAAGATCGTCAGTCTAGGTTAAATCTTAACTCGCAATACACGCCTTCAAAATGAAAAACATGTCATCCGGGTTCCTTATTAGATATTAAATACTTTTTTGTGTATAAGTGTCTTGTCATAATTTCAGATCTTTTATTTAATATGGAAAATGGATATGGTATCGACAGTTTCGTCTCCTGGCATAATTAACAAAATTTATCACCTCGGTATAACTCTTACTATTCCATACAATATTTCATTTTTTTGAATAAGTTTATTTTTTTAGTATCTGTCTATATTTCTGAGATGAGGTAGTATGTACATTGTTTACAATATTCGGACTGTTCTTTTAATAAATAAGCCTGTGTTTTCTTATATATTTCAAGTGAAATGAAACGTTAATATGAATATGTTTAATACCTATACATATACTCATAAACCTAAATCTTTCGAAATTTAGAGCGAAAAAGAAGAGGAAGTTGTGGAGAGCAATGATCGTCCATGTCCTGAAGGATGGCACATAAAAAATAGAAGATGATGATTATTATGATGATGATGATTATGTCTGTTACACTGGACAGCTTTCTCCCTTGATGAAAATGTAATTATAAATTTGCATCACATTCTTATTAAAGTGACTAATCAATATCGAAGGATTGTTCAAACTGATCCCTTGTGGCTCATGTTTGATTGAAGACCAAAAGTTTTTTTATTTTTCTATTGTGTTTGTCTAAAACAAAAATAAAGAAAGATCTTGGTTTTTGATTCGTAAACTCATTGTACGCGGTAATAATGTAACCAGTTCATTTAAAGATCGAAAGCAACCGATGAGGACTGATCAATAAGCCCATAGCCTTATATAATTGGTTGAACTTAGATATTGATAATTAAAGTGAGTTAACCAAATAATGACGAATAATGATTTCGCTACAGAAACAAGATGCAGTTTTCTTGGGTGATTTTTGAGTCGATCACGAAAATGAACTCCATTTTTCACGAAATTTCTTCAGTTTTCTAAATTTCGAAAGATTTAGGTTTATTAGTATATGTATAGGTATTAAACATATTCATATTAACGTTTCATTTCATTTAAAATATATAAGAAAACACAGACTTATTAAAAGAACATTTTTATAAAAAAAATCTTTTTTTTTGCGTAGTTGTGCTTTTTTATATTTAGCCTGTCTTTATGGAAAAATATTTTCTATTTTGACAATATCTTGGTGGAACATTTCTCTGACTACTACAAAATTTTCGGAAAGTAGGGCAGGTGGAGGTGCAAAATGATGCACCATTAGTGACATGCTGCATCATTTTGTATGCTTCAGTCATTATCTGAAATGAGGTATTATGATTATTCACATTATTGACATTATTGGAACTGTTATCCTCATCTTCATTGCCATATTCACAATGTTTCGGCCTCTATATCTCTGAAATGAGGTATTATGATTATTTACATTATTCGGACTGTTATCCTCACCTTCATTGCCATATTCACAACGTTTCGGCCTCTATATCTCTTAGATGAGGTATTATGATTATTTAATTATTCGGACTGTTATCCTCACCAAATATTCACAACGTTTGCCTCTATATTCTTAGACAATATTTACATTATTCGGACTGTTATCCTCACCTTCATTGCCATATTCACAACGTTTCGGCCTCTATATCTCTTAGATGAGGTATTATGATTATTTACATTATTCGGACTGTTATCCTCACCTTCATTGCCATATTCACAACGTTTCGGCCTCTATATCTCTTAGATGAGGTATTATGATTATTTACATTATTCGGACTGTTATTTGCATCTACATTGCCATATTCACAAGGTTTTGGTCGTTGAACACTCCGGCCTTCTTCCGGTGACTGGAATTTAGAACCGACCCATTTGTTTCGTCCACTGGGGTAGATTATTCTCACTCCACCTGCCATGCTTCTTCCGGATAATATCAATTATTTCCCCTTTAACACAACTCTCCATTTTTTTCACCACTGCTGTGGTCTGTCATTGAACTCACAACTCTTTTCGGTTACTGGATTTAACCAACGTCTTTATCCACTGGGCCATGTCCAAACACCTGAAGAAGCCCGGTGCGTACAACAGCCAAAACGTTGTGAATATGGCAATGATGATAAAGATAACAGTTCGAATAATGTAAATAATACATGCTTCAATCATATTTTGAACTATTATTTTATAACTTGGCGCTTTATGAATTCTCAGGAGACTATTGCACACGCCTTTGAATTTTTCCAGACCCCCAATACCAATTCATTTAAGTTGGCTTCAAATTCACTATTTCTTATGAACTGTCAAATCTCAGGCCCGGCAACGATTCCTTCTTCAATTTTAGCATCACTAAGCCTAGGAAATTTAGATTTTGAATATAAAAATGAAAAATGACAGATTATCATGCTTCAAGTCTGTCACAAATTGTTTCATTTAGCCCAATTTTATATGAAGTGGTGGCAAGATTACGTTTTCTTTGACCACTAACGGTTTACCGTAAACATTATGTGAATCAGTTTTTGACTAAGTTCTTAATGGCAATTCTCTGCGTGTGTAGTGTTCGCCTCGACCTCGGCTTTCCCATTGAGACAAAATACACGTTTAATATAGTCTGCCTGCAATCCATTCAGAATAGTGTACCTTAAGATCTGCGCAGATTAACCACTTATGCTCATTGTATTAAATTTTGTTTAAAATAAAATCTAGATTTTCATGAGTTTCTTTTTAAACAAGAGAACAAGCGAAAGGAATCGATGGCAGTATTTTCTAATATGCCAATGTCCGACTTTGGTGATATGAAAAGAGTTGTCAACGCCTCTATGTTGACTCATTTTGTAAATTTACTACTTCAAAAGGACCAGATATATTATTATAGTAGTCGGCAACTTTAAAAAACGGAATTCATTTCGTTAAAAATAAAGGTTATTTTCATAATCTACGCCAAAAACGATCGTAGAAAACTACATTCTCATCTTTGTAGTCGACAAAATGTTGAATTTTATTGGACAGTCAGCAACGAATTTTTAGCTAGCAACCTACAATTAACCCAAGAATGGTGTAAAGAAAAGACAACTCCATTAAACTTGGAATGTTTCAAGTATTTAACCCCAAGTAGGCATCATTTTTATGTCGCATGTTTTTTCGGGAAGTTGTCAATCACTCGTCTACAAAACATTCTATTATTTCTACACCTTTGAGTAATCATAGTACCCGGAAAGCGGGTGTTATCGCCCAAGTTGAGATTCTCTGACTTCTACTACCAAGGTTACCCCAAGACACTATTTTTGCAGACACCAAACTTAATTAAGAACAGAAATTTAACTATTGTGAAATGTTTTAACAAAAGACAGAAATGCGGCAGAGTAATCCGACGGTGCCGTAGAATAGCTAAAGATGCCTTTCAAAATCTAAAAAAAATGAAATTAAAAAAAAAGACTCCTCTTTGGCCATTTGTTTATCCTTTGCTTCCTGCTTAGATTTGGGTTTCCGGTTCCTTATCAAGTCTACTTCAACTCTATACTGATAACGTATCCGCTTAAACTCTGATTTTTTATTTACTGCTTATTTATTTATTTTCCTTCAATAGGAGTCGATAGGTTTGCATATCGTCCGGTTTATTCTCCTCCTCGTTGTTTTGAACAGGAGTAAACGTATATCTTGTGTTCCCTGTTTAGGACTGGGTTTCCGGTTCATTTTAAAGTCTTTTTTATTCTCTTTCACTCCCGGTGGCTCCATGAACCCTAGTGGCATTATCGAACTGATTAAAAATTAAAAAAAAGACATTTTTTTCTATAAAGAAAAGAGATAGTTTCAGTGCTATTTAATATCAATCCTCATATATGGCAATGAATGTTGGACAGTTTTTTCACAGATTACTAGGATATTTGAGGCAATAGGAATTTGGCACTACAGAAAGATGTTGAGAATTCATGATCAATATAATTTTCTTTCTTCAATTATATATCATTTTCTTTGTTTATCTCCGTCTCTCGTCCCCATTTTAACTTCAAAATGTATCCATTTCTTTGTTCATCTCTCTCTTTCTTTCTCTCTGGCTTTCATTTTATCTTCAAAATGTATCCATTTCTTTCTTTCTTTCTTTCTTTCTTTCTTTCTTTCTTTCTTTCTTTCGTCTCTATTCTCTCTTCAAAATGTATTCTTTTCTCTCTCTCTCCATTCTTCAATATTCTTCTTCTCTTTCATACTTCCCTCTCTTTCTCGTCATTATTCTATCTTCAATATCTTTCTCTCTCCCTCCCCGCCCTCTCTCTATCCATCTATCTTTCTGTCTCGTCTACATTCCATTTTCAAAATATCTCTAAACCTTAACGATTTTTCCAAATTCTCTTTAT
>CAHIKZ030001040.1:940000-1011470 GCA_903632075.3 Acanthosepion pharaonis
TATACATAAAAATAAGAGAAATAACATGGCAAAAGACATGTTCATCAACAGGCTGCATAAAATCGAAAGATAAAATATTGGTAATAGAAAAAGAAAAAAAAAATTCTTCAGGGATGGAAGGAATTGGTTGGAGAAGTCTTTCCAAAATACACAGTAATATCGAAGGACCAGAAAGTTTAAAATCTGAAGAGAAGTCAGCAGTGGCCAAATTAACCAAGAACAAGCAGTAGGACCAGATGGAATTTATTACAATTCATCGACACACCCTGTAGCCGAGAGGACAAAGCAGGTCAGATTTAATAACGGTTTCTCCTAGGTTCTTATCCAAAATTGCTTAAATAAAAGACCGCTGCCCAAAGACAGCTACTTGATAAATATAACGACAGTCTACTTTCGTTTTCACAGCACGTCCATCTGCTATGAAGGCTAGCCAATCCCTGTTGTAGACACCTGTTCAGGCATATTTGTGTTTCTTCACAATCCACAGAACACATCTGTGGCTTATACAACAACTATGCTGAGCAGACCTTAGTTACAGTTTCTGGGGGAAAGCATATAATCTGTCATGATCAGCAGCTTGAACAATGCCAGTACGCTGAAACCGTCGGTCACGATGACTGTACCCTTTTGAATAGGCGAAAACTCGGCAATGACCTATCAAAGACGCTACTTGGTTTCAGTGAGAAAATGAATTAATGAAAGAAAGAAAGAAAGAAAGAAGGGAATGTACAAGTTTAACGTCTCTTTCAGTGAAATGGAAAAAAAATCTCAATTCCAAATCTTTTCATTTGTACACCCTTATTTCTTAGAATAACAAGTAGTATTCATATTGTTGTGGTAGGATCCACCTAATTTGCATAGTGGAGTACCGACCATATAAATATGGTTGGTACCGGGAGGAGAGGGAGGAATCAAGAGATTCACTCTCAGTCGAACTCTCTGCATTTTGCGAGGCTTTGCCGAGAGGCAGGGTTTCGTACGGGGTGGTAGACAGGCCTTGAACCCGTCTAGGCGCTCGGAGATACCCACTTTAAACCGGCCTTGTGCCACATTTTATCCTCGTGGGTGGATAGATAAATACAGGAATCAAGAGATTCAACCAGAGACTCTGCCCGACTGCGTCTCAGTCAACACATTCTCCAGGAACGGTCTTACCAGGAATATACAAAAGACTATATGTAAATATTGTGTACACTTTCTTGTTTCAATACATTTTGTTCTAAGTACATTTTGTGTTGCATTATTATTCCATGTATTAGTCAAGTTTCAACACATATTTATTATTGTTATTGCAATATTTTGTTAAAATTGTAAAGTGCAAGTATTTAACGATGTGATATGGGAATTTCTAGGGATATTTTACTGTTGTAGAGTTCCCCGTGAGCTTAGTCAATCATTAACTTAAAACGAAGAGACAATATTAAAATAGGAAAGACGTGGAATTTTCACGGATCTTTTTAGTAGGAGAACTAACAGGACAAAAGACATATTAATCAACAGGATGCATAAAATAGAGGATGCATAAAAGAGAACAACCGGAGATACAGAAAAATATCGAAAGAATCGAAAGATTGAAGTGGAATCAGCACAGTGAGGCGATTCTGAGAGAATTAGAAATCCTTATTGGCGGCCATAATTTTATTGGCCAACACAAGTCTTTATTAGAATTCATTAATGGCGGCTACATTCTTAATAAGATAAACTCCTGCCATATATGGTCTGGTGCACCCCCTGTTCATCTTAAGGACCTCGACAAAATCCACAGACGGATATGCAATGTGATTGGCCCTGATCTGGCATCTACAGTCGCTTTCTCAAAGACGTGCCGTCGCCTCTCTTTGTATTTTCTACAAATACTTTCACGGTAACAGCGCCGACGAGCTACTTTCGCTAGTTCCCAGACTGCATGAATTTAAACGTGCCACTAGGCTGGCATCTAGGTCTCATCTTTTCACTGTCGAAACTGTTAAATGTAGCTGTCTCTTCTACTTCAATAGCTTCATTTCTCGCACCTCCCGTCTGTGGAATTCCCATCTTATTACTTGTTTCCCTGATAGCTATAATCTCCAACTATTCAAATGTAATGTCAATCGACATCTCCAGATGCCTTGATCTGTTCCCTGTCATTCTCTTCAACCTTTCCTCTATCACGCCTCTTTACTCTCGCTCCAACTCTCTTTAACCCCTTGCGTGCTAGTGGCTTCCCGCCTTGCTTGGGGTGAAATGCTTAAAACAAATAAAAAAAAAACTTTAAAAAAAGCCATGACACAGTGCTGAGAACAGATACTGAAGGGAAACTACAAGAACACCTAGAGAACGTATTGAAGGAAAGCGAGAAGAAAGGACTAAACACCAATTTCAAAATGATGCAATGCAATGTTTCTTAGCAAATGGGACATCTCAAAATGCAAATTACAAATCGGAGATAGCAAAATCAAACAAATACAGCAATTTAAATATCTGCGAAGTGTTTTAACAGAAGTCGGAAAGTGCGACACTGTCATCCGAAGGCGCGTTGGGATAGCCGAATATGGCTTTCAAAAGCTAAGCAGAGTATTAAGAAACAGAAAAAAATCATTACAAAGAAATAAAACGACTGAAATGTTATGTAGTACCAGTTCTTGAAAAAAAGACTTATAACAAGAGTAATCTAGTTCTACAGAAGGATGCTGAGAATACCATAGACCGAACCTGTGCACAACGACGAATTTTGAAAGAAAATGGGAAAAAAGTACACTTTTAATTAAAGTCAGGAAGAGACAATTGACATTTCTACGGTACATAATGAGGAAAGAAGGCTTGGGAATATTGATACAGACGGGACGGAATGAAGGCAAGAAGGACAGAGGAAAATAACTCATAATTTAAGAAGCAATCTTTAGTAAATGAACGGCAGAACAAGGTTTAGGAGACATAACAAAAAGACAAAACTTATTAAGAGGTACAAAAGACAGGAAATTGTGGAGGGCCATGATCGCCTACGTGTTAAAGGGACACGACGCATAGACGAAAAATAATTGCAACTCTCCACAAACAAACGCTTTTCTTGAATTCTTTACATGAGATTTCGAAACATATATTCGATAACTTCACGCTCGATATTAAATGCTATTTTCAATGATATAACAATTTCGAGGATTGAGCTTTTTACAAAAACGTATAGCTCAAGAAACTTCCAAATTAACTAATAAGGATTCGCCACAAATTAATTATGGTGACGGGGGTGGTGACTAAGAAAAAATTCTACAAGGAAACATTTAACATAAAGTTAATTCATTTGTGAATAAATTTGAAATTTTCAATTAAATCCGATAATTTGATGATTTTGGTAAATTGATAAACTAAAAGAGACATATGAATATGGGTATAAATGTATATATATGTATATATTAAAAGATATATTTATATGTGTATATACATATATATATGGATGTCTGTATTTATATATATATATATATATATATATATATATATATATATATATATATATATATATAACAGGAAAGATGCGATATAAAATAATCGCGTTTTATAGATATTATATATTATTATTATTATTATGATTATTATTATTTTAACGTTATTTTAGTCGGATTGAAATAAAAAACTAAATATTAACTCTTTATATATATATATATATATATATATATATATATATATATTAATTAAAGAATATAAAACACTTAAAATCCCACAGGCAATAATTTTTATTTCATGAAAGCTCTAAAAAAGCAGCTTTCAATCTTCAAGACCGACAAAAAATATAGCTTTCTTTGTAGGTCTTTTGACATAGAGCTTTCCCTGGATCTATACACTCCTGGAAATTCCATAAGGATTACCGTATTGTATTATTATATATATATATATATATATATATATATATATATATATACCCGGTGATTTTACCATCATTGTTGCTTAATTTAACTAAATATATCTCGCAATCTGTTGAAATGTATCTAGGATTTTTTTTATATGTAAATCAATGTTTCCATGTATCTAAGTCGTCTTATATGTAGCGATTATCTAAGCGCGGCTTAGATGTGGCACAAGGCCGAAAGTAACGGGCCACCAGTGAGGGTTCAACTCACTATCCAGTCATAACTGCTCTAGCAAGACAAGCTTTCTAACCATTACACCACGTTGAAGTGCCCCAAGTCTTTTACATGTATGTATGCATGTATGTATTAATCTATCACCGTATGTCAATATCTATCTTTTTCAGTCTCTCTCTCTCTCTCTCTCTATATATATATATATATATATATATATATATATGTATGTGTGTGTGTATTTATATATATATAGGGTATAACAAAAATGCTTATGCAAACTTTTGTCTCTCTCTCTATATATATATATATATATATATTTAAAACGCAGGATGTGTGTGTGTGTGTGTGTGTGTGTGTGTGTGTAACGAATGCACGGCAGTAATTTCCGATGGATTTGAACCAAAATTTACATGCACATGTTCCAAGTTAGCGGAAAGGCCAAGACCGACTTTGCATTTCCCAACTCCCATCGATAGTAGAAATAATCGATTTTTTCATGCTTATACGGCAGTTTTCATGTAGTTTGCGGGCATTTTATACTGGCCAGAGTGAGAACCAACAACCGACTGACACGAATGTTATCTAGCATGCAAAAAAAAATCGATAGCTGCATTCGTCACAAGTGGGAAAAATTTAAATCTGCATGGCACTTTACTCCAATTGGCTCATTCGCTTGTTTAAATTCAACGTTGATTCTGATTCTGCAGAACTGGGTATGGATGTGTAAAAGTATTTGTTGTTAACATACTTTTTTCATTCGGTTTTTCCATTTACGAGTCCTTTTTTAAAGCTGATCGTTTTGTGTTCATTTTGTTTAGTTCTTTTTTTGTAACTGATTTAATGTTTAGTATAGAGCTTAGAAAATATTCGCAGTGTGAGATAGACAAGAAGTAAGGCATGTAGCAACATCAGCACGGCAAAGGGCACTCCTATAAAGGCAAGGAAGGGCAAAAATACTTTAAGTCAAGTGATAGCGATTGTTGTATGAATCGTACGATTCTTGAATCAAGCACGGACAACGCCGGGCCATGTTGCTAGTATAACAAAATGCTTATACAAACTTTGGGGCGAGTTCCACACACTAAAACAATGAGAAAAGTTAAAATAAACATTAGTCCGGAAATATTTTTGTGTTAAGTTTAAAGATTACGGTAGACACTGTTAAACATAAAATCCATGATACGATCCAAAAATACATTTACAAATTATGTGGGCGGGTTCTTGACACTAAAATAAAGTGAAATGTCCATATAAACATATGTTCAAAATGCCATCTTTGTAACACAACACAGCAGCCCATAACAAATGTTCAATATGTCCCCCGCTTGCTTCTACACACACATGAACCCGTCGGATCATTTACTGGTGGACCTTTTCAAATACTCCCAAAATGGGTCGAATGGTTTTGCTGACTCCCATATTACGTTGATGAAGCGTCTCTGATTAATGTCTGCTGTATAAACCAATTATTTTAGGTGACCGCACAGATAAATATCCAAAGGATTTAGGGCGGAAGACCGTGTAGGCCATGAAACCGGTCCCGCCCTACCCTATCCATCTTTCATGCATTGATGTTAGCCAATGCATCGTGCAAAATGTGACTAAAATATACTGGAAAACCGTCATGCATGAACCACATGCATCTTTGTATTAGCAGGGGTACATCCTCTAGCAGGTCTGCAAGTGTGTTCAAAATAAAGTCCTTGTAGACAGTTCCTGTAAGACGTGCTGGGAGAACATATGGACCTAACAGTCACTTAAATACCAGCCCACAGGTTAATCCTAAACTGATGCTGATGTCAAGCCTGTATTGTACGATGGGGATTCCGATCCGTCCACAACTGTTGGTTGTGTAAATTTGTTATTCCATCTCTTCCAAAACAAGACTGAAGAGACAAAGAACGGATCGCCAGTTTAGGCAATAAAACATCGGCAAAAGTTCTTGCTTGGTGAGTGATCACAGGGCGAATGATGTTTCAAAAGATACGGATAGCTGACATAGATAGATAGATAGATAGATAGATAGATAGATAGATAGATAGATATGAATAAAGTAAAATAGTTGACGAAGATAGATAGATAGATAGATAGATAGATATGAATAAAGTAAAATAGTTGACAAAGATAGATAGATAGATAGATATGAATAAAGTAAAATAGTTGACGAAGATAGATAGATAGATAGATAGATAGATAGATAGATAGATAGATAGATATGAATAAGGCAATATAGTTGACGGAGATAGCTAGCTAGCTAGCTGGATAGATAGATCTCGGTCTTCCACGATCCATAGTTTTTGGTGCCATTAATACTGTCTCAGCAAGGCGACGATAAATAGCACCAAAGTTGGATGACTCGGCTGCCTTTGGTCTAAAAACTCAAAATCATACAGCCGTTCTGTGTCGCGTCCATTATCATTCACGCGGCCCTATGTAAAAATCATACTTGCCTGCTCACGATATAGACATTGTTAAACGGAACAATTCTCAGTTAACTCACTACTATACACGTTAAACATTGAAGACAGTATAGCCAAAAATTTACACGAAAAACAAATGTAACTTCGTCTATATAGCAACAGAGTGCAACCTATTGTAAATTTTCTTTAAAATTAATAACTCAAAAACAAAAGATTTGCGTGTTTTAGTTTCCTGGGTATGACGATATACTACATCCAAGAGCAAGGACTCTGATCGGGAGAGTTGAGGTTTAAATAAGAGCTTTTAAAAGTGTTTTAGTTTCCTGGGTATGACGATAAACTACATTTAGAAGCAAGGACTCTGATCTGGAGGTTTTGAGGAGCACGGAACTATCTCTTAATTGTTGTTGTTCCCAGGTCCACTATAACCTGGGCGGAAACATGTGTTAAGATCCCTGCTATGGGCAAATAGTGGACTTCCAAACAAAAATAAAACACTATGAAAGTATAAAAGTACATTTGTATAGTAAAAATACCAGTAATACATTTTATATATATATAAAAAAAAAACAACAATGAATTTTAAAGCAAAATGACTAGCAATACAATTTTATCTCTGGTTGAAGGCATACAACTGCGTTCAAAATATATCTAGTTGAATCCAAAAAATTGTATTCAAATTATTTAGATTTCGGCATTAAATAACCCATTGATATGCCGCTAAACAAAATCAACAAACCAATCAAGCGATCCACAATAAAGTACTAACATGACGTTGTTCCATATAATATCCTATAATTTCTTAAAGAAAACAAACTTTATTCCAAAATATAACTTAAAAACAATATAAAAGATACCACGATTCTCGTAGCTATGTCCACATAAATATGCATAAATATGCATATGCCCAAAATCTGAATATCAGCGAACATGTATATTTTTATTACATCAAAGCTCAAAAGAAAATTAAATTTCGGCATAAAATAACCCATAATATCCCGTTAAATAAATCAACCAACCAACCAGAATTATTTTAGACCTTCTGACCCCTCCAATGATTGCCTCATTCGTCTTTTACAACTTTGTGGAAAATTACTTTTGCCCTCATCAAATCTGAAGCGGTTAAGAATCTCATTACACACAGCTTTCTTTGGGCACCTCGAGGCGGTGTAATGGTTAGCAAGCTTGTCTCTTTAGAATAATTACGATTGAGTAGTGAGTTCGATCCTCATTCAGTGCCTCACTACTTTCGGCCTTGTGCCACATACGCTTGGAAAATCCTTAGGTCCCCTCGAGGCGGTGTAATGTGTAATGGTTAGCAAGCTTGTCTCGCTAGAACAATTAAGACTGAGTAGTGAGTTCGATCCTCACTGGGTGACCCTTACTTTCAGCCTTGTGCCACATCCAATCTTCGCTTGGAAAATCACCACACAGTTTTCTTTCAAATAAACAATATGGCTAACATCCGGCAGCATGGATTCTGATAGAGAGGTTTTGGGGAGCAAGGAACCACCTCTTAATTGCTGTTATTCCCATGTTCATCATCATCTTGTGGCCTCAGCCGAGATTGAACTCACCAATACTTTGATTGGTGTAGTTCATAATCTTGTAAAATAGCTGAATTCTTGATGCGTCGCTAGGGCTATCAAGGGTGTTTTTATCGTGACACAAACACTAAATGGATTGCCAACCAAGGCTCAGAGAAACTCCATTCATCCTCCTTTAAGAGCAGGTTTGAATTCAGAGTTTTCCTTCTCCTAGACCAGTTGCCATCCAAGGCTATAGAACCCAATCTGTCCTGCTATTTACCCATAGCTGGAGGGAGAAGAAAGAGGATTCACACCTTTCCCAAGGGTGTTAGCACGTAAGCGAATGTAATGGATTCGACTGGAATTCGAACTCGGCTCTCCGATTCCTCAATCCAAGCCGCTATCCATTACTCCACTCCAAATACTGAACCCCCAAAATAGGGGTCAAAACATTATGAAAAGTATAAATATATATTTTTATAATAAAACTTTCCAGCAATAGATTTTAATAAAAAAAAATCCTATAACAGATTTTAATGGTAAAAAAATAGCAAAGCTCTAAATTAATTTTCGGCATTAAATGAACCATATGGGGGTGATGTGCCATCAAACAAAACAAAGCAAACCAAACTTTAAATAAGAACAATGAGGGTCAGTATGTGGGGTTTTTGAATGGCTTCTTGATAAACGAAAGATCTATGGTGTGTCTTGCCGAATATTTGATTTAATCCAATCGTTCTTAACAAAATATGTTAATATATTAATAAATATGTTGACCTCTCATGTTTCTAGATCATTTCAGATTAATGTGGGGGTCCCGCGGGACTCCCTCCTTGGGGATACGTTGTTTCTTATTTTCATCAACGGCTATCCCTATATCACCAGTTTCGAACTCTGTATATCTGCTTCTGACGCAAATATTTCCTCCTGTTTTAATAGTAAGCCCAACAGAGTGAACCTGTCGGCAGACATTAAAAAAAAAAAATGACTTCCAATCAGTTGTCAACTGGGAGAAGAAATGACTTGTAAATTTTAACTCCTTCAAAACGAAACTGCTATCATTTTAATCATCGTCGGCTCCCAGTCGTGTCGGGTTCTGTCAATCTTTTAAGTCCTATCTTCACGGTTGATATTTATGTTTGACATGACTTGCGAGGCGGACAGTGCTCACAAGGGAGGGTACACAGACGACGGGGTCGTTTACAGCGCTCTCTTCTCCTTCGTCGCCTTGCCTCTTCATTCTTTCTCCTCGAAGTCCGCGGTGACATCGCGTATTGATCTCCTCAACGTCGTTCGGTCCCTGGCAGTTTCTTCCTACGCGAACGAGCTGATGTTGGTAAGTGTCAGGGTGCGCTTTAGTTGGTCCTTGTAGCGCATTTTGGGTGCTCCTCGTGGTCTGGTCCCAATGGCCAGCTCGCCATATAGGATTTTCTTGGGGAGCCTGGAAGGATCCATCCTGTGGACGTGTCCTGCCCAGCGTATAATCATCATAAAGAATCATTTGTGCTCTTCATCAGTATGGCTGATGCTAACCTCCAGGAGAGTAAATCCTTGCGTCTTGTTGGTTTTTTCCACTCCCATGAAATGCAGTGATTATAGAGAATCTAGGTCTACTGCAAAGAAAGTTAGTTCCCTGTGTCGTTTCAGGCAGTTTTTCTCTTCAGAATCCATATTGCCCATTTATAAATCTACAGTTTTTTTTCTGTCGAACTTCTCTCTTGAAGCTTTTTTACTTCTTCCTTTCCAGTTGAGTTTGATCTTCAAAAATTTAAATGCAATGACAATCGTTATCTTCTGTCTTCTTGATTACTCTTTTGTTGTTCTCGATTCTTAATAAGGTTTCTCTTTGTTTCTTATTCTGTAGTTGAAATGGTTTGGTGTAACCGTAAGTTCTATGCTAACAGTTTCTTCTATTTCAATTATTTCTTGAGGAACTCACGTCCGGCTTTTTGGTTTCCAGTCGAGTTTGAGCTTTAAAAATATAAACGCAATGTCAATCGTTATCCTCTGTCTTCTTGATTACTCTTCTATTGTTCTCACTCCTTAACAATGTTTCTCTTTCTTTCTTATTCTGCAGTTGAAAAGGCTAGGTGTAACCGTAAGTTCTATGCTAACAGTTTCTTCTCTCTCAATTATCTCTTGTGGAACTCACTTCAGGCGTCTTGCTTTCCAGTCGAGTTTGATCTTCAAAAATGTAAATGCAATGTCAATCTTTATCTTCTATCTTTTAAATACTGTTTTTATTGTTTTCTCTCTTTAATAGTATATTTTTATCATATTTTCTAACACTCACTAACCCTTTGCCTTGCTTAGAGTGAAATGATTTTTATTGCAAAGAATACCTTGCCGTAAGTGGTTCTGTTGATGAAGTGGGAGACAGAGGAATTCTGTTCAGAATTGACAAATACTGTAAAAAGCAATTTCAAGACGACGCACATAAGTGAACAGGCAGCAATTATCATCAAGGTGGATATTTTGAATAAGGTTGCGCAAGCTTTCGTTAATTACCCCACCTGATATCATCAGTCGCCCCCAAACAGATTCAGTTGCAGCACCGTTTTGTTGCCTTTGTTGAACTATTAAAAGATTCTCCATGGTCGATTACTTCGAAATTAGAATCGACATTTCTCTTCTTTAACCAGGAGTGCCGAGTTTCACCTGTCATCTGGTTCGTTAGGTTCAGTTACGCATAAATACCATTGGGAAAGGTAGAAATCCACATCATCTGCCCGTGGCAATGGGTTAATTAGTAAGACTTGTATAACTAAAATGATTATTATCTCCTCCCCACCCCAAATTATTACAATATAATTTTCATTTTATTTTAAATACCTTGCAAAGGGTTGTTAAGACTTAAAACCGAATCAATCACTGAATCTTTATTTGCCTACTTTTAAAACTATTTAAAATGTAAAATAGACCACTCTGATACACATACGAATAGGAATATATATATATATATATATATATATATATATATATATATATATTAGTCACGTATTGTCTACGTAAGCAAGGTAGGCAGTGAATACTCTGAATAAAATAGATCAGCACCTACATTTCCTTTCTGTGACACAATATACACCTAATCCAACAAAATTATTAAATATATTCCGATTATTATGCATAAATTGCAAAATATTCTTATATATATATATATATATATATATATATATATATATATATATATATATATATATGTGTGTGTGTGTGTGTGTGTGTATTTGTTTATATATGTATATATACATATATATATGTATACTTTTTTAAGCGTTTCACCCCAAGCAAGGCGAGAAGCCACTAGAACACAAGGGGTTACAGAAGATTTGGAGCAAGATAAGATAGGAGTGATAGAGAAAAGGATGAGGAGAAGGATAGTGGAAATATCAAGGCAACTGGAGATGTCGATTGACATTACATTTGAAAAGTTGGAGATTACAGCTCTCAGGGAAACTGGAACAGGAAGGGAGTTCCACAGGCGAGAGGTGCGAGACATGAAGCTATTGGACTTATATATGAATATAAATGTATACATTTATATATATATATATATATATATATATATATATATATATAGATAGATAGATAGATAAGCACAGTCAACGACGAAATTATTAGTACACCCATCAATTTTGAATATTTTTTATCCATTTCTCAGTATCTAATGCCCGTGTTTTACCAGTTTTTATATGTTAATAAGCACACAAAAAAGGAATATTAATCCTCAATCCAAGACGTAATCCATGATTCTACCTTGCTCCCAACATTAAAAGAATAAAGTGGGACAAAAATTCGTAATTAAAAAAAATAAGAATTAAAATCACTAAATACACAAAAAGGCAGACACTCACCGAGACACAATAATAATGACGAAAAAATCAATCATAATTAGTTTCATGGCTGGGTATCGTCTATTGGTCACTGCCTAAGTGAGCACCAAAACATTTCTCTCCACATATCTTGATCGAAAGATGAAGAAGTAATCATTAATCAGTAACGGGTCTTGGGTATGTAATCATGGTGAAGTCTATTCATCTTCAGCCAATGCTCTCCAATTTGAATGTTCGCAATATATAGAGATTTGCTAAAATATGGAGCACCCAGTGAGGATCGAACTCATGACAAACTTCCTAACTATTGCATCACGTTAAAATACCTTAGTGATTTACCTTGGATAGCTTACTAGTAGTAAAAGGCCGATTTAAAAATGCACCGAGTAAGTATAGAACTCCCAACTCAGTTTTAATTGATCTAACGAGACAGTCTCATCAATCACTACACTGCGTCGAAGTGCTCAAGTGATTTACCTAGGATAGCTTACTTGTAGCACAAGGTCAAGATTAAAGAGTATCCAGTGGAAATGACCTCACTACTAAGTCGTAATTGATCTAACGCAACAAGCTTGCTAGATATTACATCATTGTAGGGCCCTTGTTCGTAATACATGAAACAGACCTGTTTCTACTATTTATATTATATTTACCGACTGCCTTGTGTTTCCCTTATCGAAACAGCTTATTGAGCGAAGTCGTGATATCCAGAAATGCGCCAGTTTGGATAAGTAGAAAATAGTAGCGAGTTATGAGTAAGCAGTTATTAATATAGGCTTCACCATGTTTACTTACCCAAGACCCGCTACTGATTAATGATTACTTCTTCGACGTTCGATCAAGATATGTGGAGAGAAATGTTTTGGTGCTCACTTAGGCAGCGACCAATTGACGATACGCAGTGATGAGACAAATTATGATAATAACGAAGAAACAATGAGAGGTTTGATTATAAAATGGTTAAAAATCTGTTTATTTTCGTTCCTTCTTGCTTTAGTTTAATTCCTTGTCCATCTCTGGATTAGAGAGATTAGAATTCTCTCTCAGGTGTGTGGTGCTTTTCGTCTTTTGTTCTTTTCGTCATTATTATTGTGTCTCGGTGAGTGTGTACCTTTTTGTGTATTTAGTGATTTTAATTCTTATTTTTTTTTAAATTATGAATTTTTGTTCTACTTTATTCTTTTAATGTTGGAGGCAAGATAGAATCATGGATTACGTCTTGGATTGAGGATTAATATTCTTTTTTGTGTGCTTATTAACATATAAAAAAACTAGACAGCTATTTCATTCCAGTAAAGACCTATTTTTAGGCTTTATTTCACCCCAAACCACGCTTTAGACGATTTAGATAAAACCCCACGGAACTAAAACTTTAAGCAAGACACTAAAAAGACATATTGATAAAATGACTTGCACAATTCAATCAAAAACGATAATAATGAACATAGTCCAGCACTTGTCGCTTCTCTGATGTTAAGGTGATCGAATGTTAAAAGTAAATTCTCACTCCATTTAAAATGGTGCATTTATTACGAAATATATTCAGTTTAAATAGAGCGGAGTCATAAAATTATTTAAAATGGCTGCTCTTTTCACCTCGTACTATTTTGCTGTTTTCCAGTCAAAAAGCGAATGCAGCCATTTTAGCTTTATTCCAATTGTGTTTATGTATGTTCGCCTACATAGTTTAATTTAATGACACACCTAAAATATTTCTATAACATTATTTCAAAATGCTTTAAATTAATTATATTTATTATTAAATAATTTACGAAAAGCTCGATAAAGTTTTATAATGATCTGTTTTATCCTTTTTCCAAATTTATGATTTCATTGTTCAGCCGAAGGTAGGGGTTGTTAAAACTGGATATGGAGAGGAGATATATTAATCAAATAACTTATTTCAAACTCAGTCAAATTCTGTGCGTGAGTTTTCGTGTATGTTAAATAGCAATCAATTGTTTGTCACTCACACCCGCCACAAATATACACATATATATTACAGAGAGGCAGATAGTAGAGATTTTCCAAGCGTAGCTGAGATGTTGCACGATGGCAAAAGTATGGGGCATCCAGTGAGGATCGAACTCACTTTTCAGTAGTAACTGGCCTAGCAAGATAAACTTGCTAACCATTACACCACGCCGAGGTGCCCATATAGTTATTTTTCAAGCGTAGCTTAGATTTGGCACAAGGCCGAAAGTATGGGGCACCTAGTGAGGATCGAACTCACTACTCATTCGTAATTGTTCTAGCGAGACAAGCTTGCTAACCATTACACCACCTGGAGGTGCCCCTGATTTACCAAGCGTAGCTTAGATGTGACACAAGGCCGAAAGTATGGGGCATCTAGTAAGGATCGTAACTGATCTAGCGAGACAAGCTTGTTAACCATTACACCACGCCGAGGTGCCCTAGACAGGCAGATAATATATGACGGGCAGAGTGTTAGATCTACATTTATATTATAGATTAAATAAATCCAAATGGCTATAAAAAAACTTTATTGGTTATTCCAATTGTCTTTTGATAACGCGTACATTTTTCAATATATACACCAGTAAGTTTATCATAGATATCTATTAACATGCTTTGGTAAATGTGCTAATTTTTCAACATTAAAAGAGAAAAGAAAAGAAAACGTTTGAGTATCATTAGAATTTAGAAGATTATTCTCGCTTCAGTTGACCAGAGGTGGTCGTCAGAAAAAATTGTTTACTGTTCAAAATCTTTCAGTTGATAATTCGATCCTCTACCTAGGATTAACCGTTAATCTAATTAAGCTTCCGTCATTCTTTGCAATAATCCAATAAGGTTTCTTTAATTGATCTATTCGCCAAATTCGATTAACTTTTTGTTTACTCCAAATTTGTTTGTCCGACTGCAAAGGGACAGAAAGTATCAAAGAACGCCATTGAAAGTTTGCTTACATTTTTGTGCGTGTGTGTGTGTGCAAAATGATATAACCGTATGTAAGAGGTTCCCTGAATTGACCTGGCCATATAAGATTAGCGAAATTTTAGCCTACCTAGGGAAATGGCGCCGCAGTCGTTTTAAATTCGTTCCCTTAGCAGCCTCATATATTTACTGATTACCTTTTTCCACATAAATGAACAATATAGATAAGATATTTTTTGGCTTCGCTTTCAGCTTCAGTCACTTTCCCACCACCGTAAGGTCGCCTCTCCATTGCTTTTCGAGAAATACATTTCATGGTAATTGTTCGGATGAGTTCTTCGTAATGGTACCTGGACGTTTTGAATTTAAGCGCAGCACTAGCGTCAAGATCACATCAGTTTACAGTTGAACTGGCTAGATGTAGCCGTAAGTTCTATGCTAACAGTTTCTTCTTTCACACTTCTTGATTGTGGAACTCACTTTCAGTTTCATGCTTTCCAGCCAACTTTAATCATTAAAAATTTAAATGCAATGTCCTCTAATGATTATTCTAATTTTGTTCTCGCTTCTAAGCAATACTTTTATTTCTAACTATTCAACTGCCTGCCAGTAACTCTTGTCGTTACTGTTTAAATATATATATATATATATATATATATATATATATATATATATATATATATATATATATATATATATATATATATATATATATATATATATATATATATATATATATATATATATATTCTAATGGTTAGAAGCTCTGACTGACACCAATTCAGTCGGGTTTCGATCCTAGCTAGAGGCAACCGGATGTCTAGCCATTATTGATGAGCTGTAAACAGCGAAACAGTCTGTCTGTGGATGACGTTTATATATATATATATATATATATATATATATATATATATATATATATATATTCTATAAATAATTTCATGGTAATTGTTCGAATGAGCTCTTCGCTGTTACCTAGACTTTTTTTAATTCAAGCGTAGTACTAAACTGGAGTCGAAATCTCATCAATTTACAGTTGAGTTGGCTAGATGTAACAGTGAATTCTCTGGTAACAGTTCTTTTTCTCGCAATCCTCGCTTGTAGAACTACCTTCCGGATCCATGTTTTCCTGCGAACTTTAATCTGCAAAAATTTAAATGCAATGTCAATCGCTTTCTACTGTCCCACTGATTACTCTTTTCTCTTTCCGCTCATTGTTAATATTCTTGTTCATAATTCTTCCACACTCTGTAACCTCTTGTGTCTTAGTGACTTTAATGCCTTGCTTGGAGTGATACCGATGGAAAAAAGTTGCTGTATTTGATAAACGTTGTGCCACAATTGTATTTAAATTACAATAAATAACAGATAGATAATAAATGGTCAGTCAAAATTGCGAATAGGATGTACACAAGTGAATCAGGAAGATATAAAAACACCCCAACCAAGAGGTGATTAAAAGTCTCTCATAACGCCGCTTTAAGAAGATCTGCGTTTAGAGAAAGCGCCCGAAGACACACACCCTTACCCCGACGAGAGCAAACAATACTTTAACATATGACAGATTAAGCATCATGTTTTAATTCGTCTTCGTAACGAAAACATCTCGTTGTGTTCTCTTTAATCTCGCCTAGAGTGCGATATTGTTTCTTTTTCAACAGCCCGCCCTGGTTAAGACAATAAACTAGGTTGTCCAGAGACAAGGTGCTGCAAGATATCTAGTGTGGCCATGATGCTGGTGTTCTGTAACAGTTTCCTTCTCCTAGGAGACTGCCAAAAGGCTTGGGAAGTCCCACCCCAGTGGGCTAAACGTGCATCTGGATAGTAACCAAAATATTTCTATGGTCTCGCGCAGACATTGCTAGATGGCCTTTGACCTCTCAAAGAGATTCGTATATCATTTAGATCTTGTTTCGTTCTTCAGGGATTCTAGTTACCCTGCTCACCAGGTAGACCTGGTGGGGGAGCCGGTTTAGTTGCCGATTGTCCGACTATGCAAGGTATTACTGTCTTACATGATACCTGAAGCATCCCATCAGAATGACATCATATATATATATATATATATATATATATATATATATATATATATATATATATATGAAGAAATATAGTTCTAAGGTGTGCAATATTTATGGGATAAAGTGCTCAGTATCAGAGATAGAACGTATGTAAATATAAAAGTGAACATTGAAGTCAACAGTCAGAGGCGACAGGCTGTTTCATGCTAGACGCAATCGTCAGGCCGCGAGTGTTGGATTTTTCCTCGACTATTTATATATATATAGTCCATTCTAGCGAAAAACCAGAAAGAGTAAATAAACATATACATAATAAAAAATAAAAATAAAAATGAATAAGAAAAAACAAGGAAAATAAATTAATCGAAATAAAGAAATGAACAAATTATCAAACCGATCCCGCTAAAATAACCGTTAGAACTAATAAAAATAAAAATAAATAAACAAAAACAAGTAAAAATAATCAATCCAAATAAATAAATAAAATAATAAATAAATTAAAGACAGTCTCCCCGCCTGCCAAAAAAAACAGAATAGATTACGCCAATCAATCAAAAAATTTGACGAATAAATAACTGATGATCCTTCCAGACCAAGACAAACTATTAAATAATCGGCCCAAGCAAATACCCCCACCCAATTTTTACATTATTAATAAAACATCGAAAACCCAAAAGAATGAATAAATATATAAAATAAAAAATGAAAAATGAATAAAAACAAGTAAAATAAATTATCCCAAATGAATAAATAAATAAGCCACCCCCGCCAAAATAACAACCAAAATAGACTACCCACAATGCACCACTGAACCGTATATATAAATAGTCGAGAAAAAACCCAACACTCGCGGTCTGACAATTGCGTTTAGCATGAAACAGCCTGTCGCTTCTGAGGGTTGACTCAACGTTCACTTTTATATATATATATATATATATATATATATATATATATATATATATATATATGTATACACGCGCGTGCGCACATACACACACACACACACATATATATATATATATTCAAAGAGGTTGACTTAAATAATTTAGTCATATCATGTCGATTAGTTTTTTAGTTGTTATCTTTTCAAATTTTTTTGGTAGATTTAGAAAATTGAGTAAGAAAAATACTAAAATTTTGAAACTTGAAAGGATGACATGATATGACTAAATAATTTAAACAAACCTGTTTGAATGAAAATATGCTGCTTAAAAATATATATATATTTATTATATATTGACATTTATTAGTTTTTACTCATATATATATATATATATATATATATATATATATATATATATATATAAATATATATATATAAAGTTAACATTGAAGTCAACCTCAGAGCCTCTGAGTGTTGGCTTTAATGTTGACATTTATATTTACATACGCTCTAACCCTGATATTGACCACTTTGTTCCATAAATATAGCATAACTTAAAACTATAGTTCTTATATATATATATATATATATATATATATATATATATATATATATATATATATAAAACTAAGTTTATGTATTGCTAACATTGGACCGGCTGTAGTCTAATGTGGTAAAGTAATGATACCACAGGTATACTTATCCTACGCATCAATGAAAACGTCTCCATTTTACTCGAGTTGTGGTTCCTAAGATGTCGAATCAATTTTTTTTTATCACAAATTACAGTTTTTTCGTGCCGTCGGGTTTCCCTACCAACCTTAGGACGCAATTGTTTGTTTGCGATACGCTTATGGTCATATTACGTCAAAACACCGTTCGGTCCTTGTTCGATAAGCAATATGGAACCTGGTCAGAGGGGTGACAGTTTGCGAATACCGAGTGCTACAAGTTTAGATATGCGGTTGGTGTAGTAGTTAAGGGTTAGCTATAGGAAATCGGAGAATCGAGTTCGAATTTCAGTCAGGTTCGTTTTATCCACTTACACGCAAATAACCTTGGGAGAGGAATGAATCCACCTCTTTTTCCTGTCAGCTATGATTTAATTATTAGGACTTACCATTATTAACCCCGAAAAATCCTTACAATCTAAAATTATTTTATAACTTTAAATGAACTTCAAAAGGTTGATAAGCCATAAAAAACAACAGATAACTCAGTTGTTTGCTGTAATAAGCAAAAAAACAAAAAAGAAAAAAAAGATAAAAAAGAAAAAAGAAAAAACCGTCTTGTTTGCAGATTTCAGTGATCGATGCCATTAAATTCATCTTCAATCATCTTCTTTTCTTGGAAGATAGAAGCGGTCAAAATTGGTTGGAGCATATTGGTAGGTACTGATATTGGCAGGTGCATATTGGTAGATACTAATATTGGCAGGTGCAAATTGGTAAGTACTGATATTGGTATGTACTGATATTGGTAGGTGCATATTGCTGGGTGCTGATATTAATAGGTGCATATTTGTAGGTACTGATATTGGTAGGTGCAAATTGGTAAGTACTGATATTGGTATGTACTGATATTGGCAGGCGCATATTGGTAGGTAATGATATTGGTAGGTGCCTGCGATGCAATGTTAAAGACTTTCGTATTTTAGAATCAACATTATTTATCTAAAGTAAGTCGTAAAGAAATTTAATTATAATAAGAAAATTGACATAGAAAATAAATCACTGAAACAAACTTCTTTTAATTAATTAATTTTTGTGATGTTCACGAGTACTCCTTTGTCATCCCGTCCTGCTAAGTCCGCGGGTTAATTCTATTAGAGATATACAAAAGATTAAGGGTGACAAAGAATTACCTTGAATTATTTCCCTGTTGATGTTTATTTCTCCAGAGATAGACTCCATTTATATGACTGGGTTGAAGTGTTGTTTTCCATATCGACATACTTTGTTCGATGAGATAGATGATGACGTGAGATATTATTATTATTATAATGATAATAATGATAATACATGGCCCAGTTGATAAAGACGTTGGCTAGATCTGGTGACTAGACCCAAAGAGTTGTGAGTTCAATACCAGGCTCACAGCAGTGGTGAACCAAAACTTGGAGATTCGAGTTAAATGGAAATAACTGAGACATCCAAAAAGGCATGGCACGTGGAAGTAGATATGCCCTGGAGGATGAAATAAAGGGTTAGATTCGAAATTCCAATCACCTGAAGAAGGCCGGAACGTACAATGACCGAAACGTTATGAATATGTCAATGAAGATGAGGATAATAGTTCGAATAATGTAAATAATGCAATTATTATTATTATTATTATTATTATTATTATTATTATTATTATTTCCTTTGATTTCTGGTGTGTACACCACCTTTTCTGGGTCTCGCCCAGAAACCTAAGGTTAGAAATGGTATCATGATATTTTTTACTGACCAATACACAAAGGATAACAACACATATTTTACATAGATAAAGCCCTTTTTAAAGTCTTGGCTTTATTTGTGGGTACAATTTTTTGTATTTCTTTAAAGCATGGACTTCCAGGATTCCCTTCAATGAGTCTAGTAGAATCTTTTCCAATTAATCCGAGGGCTCCAACTACAACAGGGATTGTTGATGTTCCCATATGCCACATTTTTGAGATTTCGATTTCAAGATCCTTGTATTTTGATAGCTTTTTGAATATCTTCAAAGATACATTGCAGTCTGCAGGAACTGCCATATCAATAAGATGGCTTTTTTGTTTGTTTGTGGTCTCTAAATAAATATGTCTGGGCGGTTAACTTTGATTCTTCTGTCTGTGTGTATCGTGTAGTCTCATAAAATTGTTACGTAACCGGGTCTGGATGATGTTCATACCTTATTATCATTATTATTATTGTCAACAAGGAGTTGTATAAAATTCGAGCCACGACTGCGGTTGTGTCGACAAAAGTTAATTTAATAACTAAATTTTCCAAACGGCCATTTAAGAGTTAATATCCCTTATTTAAACAGCCTTTTCTGACTGCGTATGAAAAGATTTAAAACCCGGTTAGATTTATATGAGTCAAGCCGCTCGTCGTTGATGAAATAATATAACACGCCAATCGGTACGCCTCTTAAACTTACATGACATTTAAGCTTTCAATAAACTTCATAATGATCTCGCTACGTTGAGCTTAAGTACCTTGATAACTAGGCATTTGCCGCTGTGTGCATTGCAGACAGGAAGTTTGGTTGGAACTGGAAATTAATAAAGCCAACTTTGGGAATAGTTATAATTCCTGACAAAAGATTGTTATCCTATAAACAAGAAAATACCGCAAAATTCAAATTGAGCAAAAAAAAAAAAAAAAAAAAATACATTGACATTAATAATTTTAATAAAGGGATTAAACCAATTATATTTTAAATTGATAATAAAATAGATTTCTAATTATACAGGGTGGGGGGAAATTTGGACAGCACAGGATAATCTATTAAAAGTATAATTACTTTTAATAAATTATTCCTGTGGTGCATTATTTAAATTACTCGGATTGTTAACCTGTGGTGCATTATAATCTTCATTGCCATATTCACAACGTTTCGGTCGTTGTACGCTCCGGCCTTCTTCAGGTGATTGGAATTTCGAGTCGAACCCTTTATTTCGTCTACTGGGGTAGATTGTTCTAGTTCCACATGGCCAAGTGAATAAAGGCGTTGATTAGATCCAGTGACTAGACCCAAAGAGTTGTGCGTTCAATACCAGGCCACTGCACGGGTGAACCAAAACACTTGGAGAGGTGAGTTAAATGGAAATAACTGACACATCCTGAAGAGTCATGGCACGTGGAACTAGAACAATCTACTTCGGTGGACGAAATAAAGGGTTCGGTTCGAAAT
This sequence comes from Acanthosepion pharaonis, assembly GCA_903632075.3. Classification (NCBI taxonomy): domain Eukaryota; kingdom Metazoa; phylum Mollusca; class Cephalopoda; order Sepiida; family Sepiidae; genus Acanthosepion; species Acanthosepion pharaonis. Next base: position 961,522 of record CAHIKZ030001040.1, read on the forward strand.
TCCAGTCACATGAAGAAGGCTGGAGCGTATAACGGCCGAAACGTTCTTAATATGACAATGAAGATGAGGATAACAGTCGGAATAATGCAAATAATCCAAGTAATCATAATACCTTATGTCAGAGATATAGACAGATATACATTAGATTATCTATATATCTATAAAATCTGTTAAGTCATTATTATATAAACGTTATTGTTTTCCGTGAACCATCGATTTGTCATTAACTTATTGGAATATCCACGATACTAAAAGTTTCCTTTCTTGCAAAGATTATTTGAGTGAAAAGACGACATTTTTTGAAAACAAAATTGTTCTGCTTTACGAATTGCCTTAGGATTTTACGCAGATTAGTTGTAGTAGTAAAACCTAAATAATATAATTCCATTTTCTCGATTTCAATAATCTAACCGAACCCATTATTTTGTCCACCGGGATAGTTTGTTCTACTTCCACGTGTCATGCCTCTTCCGGATCTCTCTGTTATTTCCCTTTAACAACTCTCTAATTATTGTTCTCCATTGATGTAGCCTGGTATTGATTTCACAACTCTTTCGGTCTAGTCTTGTACCTATATATATATATATATATATATATATATATATAGGTAAAATGAGAACAAATGGAGTATGATTCCACTATACGTAACATTTAATTTAAAAGAGGGCTCAATACATAGTAGAACTAAATATTTTATTTTCGAAAGGTTCTTTGCCAGTTTCTTAAAGGGGTATTTTATTTATCAAATACAAAATTGGATGTAAGAAGCTGAACGAACATATAAATTGCAAGCATTATGTTAATTTTTCTCCTCATCTTATACAATTTTGATTCTCGGGAAGTTTGAGCTTCATACTTTCTTCCGAAATAATGTAACATTCAGGATCTGCCCATAAGGAAATTGTCGAGGTTATAGATGCAGACAACTTCATGCCATGACCTAAATTAAAAAAACAAAATATTTCCGGTGAATTTGAATTTAGCGTAGGTAACATTCGATTGGTTAATCAAGGCAAAGTCAACAACTCTATGTGTGAAGTATTTTGCTCTTTGAAATTAAATTAATCTTTCACTCGCCAGTAGTTTAACATCTCATGAAGAGACACATTTATGTTGTTGAAACATAATTGTAATTGCGTAGAGGATTTTTAACATGTTTTAATATACAAAATATATATATATATATATATATATATATATATATATATATATATATATATATAGATAGATAGATAGATAGATATAAATATAAATATAAAAGTGAACATTGAAGTCAACACTCAGAGGCGACAAGCAATCGTCAGGTCGCCTGATGATTGCGTCTAGCATGAAACAGACCATAAAACTATATTTCTTCATATATATATATATATATATATATATATATATATTAAAAAGAAGAGAGAAACCGCAAACGTTTTTGCTTGTAATGTGGAATTAAAAAAATATAAAATATAAAAATATGGCGACAAAGGTGAGGACAATAGCCTGAATAATGTAAATAGTGTACATAATACCTCATCTCAGAAATATAGACAGATACTGAAAGGCCGAAGCGTTGTAATAAATATAGCAACAAAGATAAGGACAATAGTCCGAATAATGTATATAGCGTACATAATACCTCATCTCAGAAATATAGACAGACATTGAAAGGCCGAAACGTTGTAATAAATATGGCAACAAAGAGGAGGACAATAGTCCGAATAATGTAAATAGTGTACATAATACCTCATCTCAGAAATATAGACAGATATTGAAAGGCCGAAACGTTGTAATAAATATAGCAACAAAGATAAGGACAATAGTCCGAATAATGTATATAGCGTACATAATACCTCATCTCAGAAATATAGACAGACATTGAAAGGCCGAAACGTTGTAATAAATATGGCAACAAAGATGAGGACAATAGTCCGAATAATGTAAATAGTGTACATAATACCTCATCTCAGAAATATAGACAGACATTGAATGGCCGAAACGTTGTAATAAATGTGGCAACAAAGATGAGGACAATAGTCCGAATAATGTAAATAGTGTACATAATACCTCATCTCAGAAATATAGACAGATATTGAAAGGCCGAAACGTTGTAATAAATATGGCAACAAAGATGAGGACAATAGTCTGAATAATGTAAATAGTGTACATAATACCTCATCTCGGAAATATAGACAGATATTGAAAGGCCAAAACGTTGTAATAAATATGGCGACAAAGATGAGGACAATAGTCCGAATAATGTAAATAGTGTACATAATTCCTCATCTGAGAAATATAGACAGATACTGAAAGGCCAAAACGTTGTAATAAATATGGTGACAAAGATGAGGATAATAGTCCAAATAATGTAAATAGTGTACATAATACGTCATTTCAGAAATATAGACAGATACTGAAAGGCCGAACCGTTGTAATAAATATGGCAACAAAGATGAGGACAATAGTCCGAATAATGTAAATAGTGTACATAATACCTCATCTCAGAAATATAGACAGATACTGAAAGGCCGAAACGTTGTAATAAACATGGCGACAAAGATGAGGGCAGTAGTCCGAATAATGTAAATAGTGTACATACTACCTCATCTGAGAAATATAGACAGATACTGAAAGGCCGGAATGTTGTAATAAATATGGCAACAAATATTAGGACAATAGTCCGAATAATGTAAATAGAATACTTTATAATAGCTGACTATTTGCGTGCAGTATCAGATAACTTAATGTTATAAAGATTTTTCTTACTAAATTGTTTTATTAACGATATTTGTATTTCGAATAATTATTCTTTTGTATTTCTTCTTTCAATTTTTACTTTTAATAACAATAAAGAATTTTACATTTCGATTAATTTTCATTCAGTATAATTGTCCTTTCGATTAATTTTCATTCAAACAGTTTACAGTTCGAATAAATGTTTTTTAATAATTATTTTCCAATGATTGTTTTCGAACAATGTCCCAGTGGAACTTACATTTCAGCAACAGAACGGATTGTTTGTGTGTGTGTTGCTATAATGGGCTTGACATGGTGTGTTTTTGCCGTGAAGTTTAGTTGCATGCTTGATTTTGTTTAGCTGCATATCAATACTTCTATGAGTTATTCCGAAATATAAATATTTGATCACACTTTTATCGCTCCAACGACATATAAAATATATTGTTGGCCATTTTACTTTGAATATGTCTTTTTCGTATTTTTACTATCAATATGTATTGCTGGTTGGTTGATTTTGTTTAGCGGCATATCAACACGTCTATGGGTTATTTAATGTCGTGATTTACATATTTTGTACTTAGTTTTATGTTTTCAGAGTAAAAGGATGCTTTTTAGATATATATTTCGTAGATCATAAAATGTATTGTACGAGATTTTACTATTAACATGTATTTTAATATTTTTTGTGTTGTATTGATTGCCATTTTGCTATAAAAATCTATTGTTGCTCATTTTATTTAAACAAATGTAGCGTTTATTTTTGTTTGTGGGGGTTCACTATTTGCTCATAGCTGGGACTCTAACATGTGCTACCACACCCGGTCGGGGTGTAAATGAGCATAACATCAATTAAGAGGTGATTCCACGTTCCTCAAAACCGATCAGAGGCCTCGCTGCCGGATGTAGTTTATCGTCATACCCAGGACAATATTACCTGGACACTACCTTTTACTTAGTTTCAGATATATTATCTAAGTTCTTCTCTCTGATCACTATTCATCAATTTACTTAATTCTGCCCCCATTTACTTCATTCATTGTTGGTTCATGTTCTTTTAATCGAAACCCTACCTTTGTATATAATATAAATACATTCTGTATTAATTTTAAGTTTGTCCTTTGCTGTCAGTTTGATAACCTGGCAGATATCACGTCTTTTATTTCAAAAATGTTTCGGACCTGCTGTGTCTATCATTTATTGGGTCGTACAGACCATTTTATATCGCGCCCCGTCCAGGGGGGGTCCACTACAAACCGACAGTTTTATGGAATGTGAACACTGCTCTCAAAGTGAATACAAACTCACCCTATCAACTCACATAAGAAAAAACACTACTTCGAAGGAGTGGGTGGAAACTAGTTGTTAGGGCATGTAATAAACATTTAAAAATGTTATACATATACGTTATTACATACAAATATATACATAAAAGTGCGTGTGTATGTGTGTATATTTTTTGTGCACCTGTATACAGAGATTGGCGCAAAATGACTTGGAAGGATAAAGTTAAAAAAAAATATCTTTCGATTTATTTAAAAGAATCGTTTTCTAAATGCGTCGTTTGGAAGAAAAAGAGGTTTTGAAGAAGATCCTAAGGAGATATTCTAATAGAAACAATGGCGCCCCACACAAAGGACGTCTAAGAACCCCAGTAAAAAGAATCATAATAAGAAAGTAAAACTGTTCACCGCAAAGTGCGTTCATCATAAGAAAGAAATATCGGGAAATATCGGGTATGAGTTGTATGGAGGAACGTAATTCATCACCCACAAGGCCGCGTAGATGCTTTTAGACTCTATCGAACCTAAGAAGACTGAGTAACTGTTGCTCATATAGGATAACAGTACCCTCTTTATTGGGCTAAACTGGTTCTTGAAAGGGAGTGCATAGCCATGGATGTCAGGTACTTACTAGAGCCGTACAGAGAAGCAACCATTTTATAGACTGAATAAAGCAATCAATCGATAATCAATATTTATTAAACTATAAATTGTGATTAATTTTGTACAGAATGTTTTTTTTTATTTGCTCCATCGATAAAACCAAAAACCAATTACATTTTTGTTTGTTAATTATTAATTACTGAAGGAGAAACGACATTCTATGGTAGAGAGATGCCTACATCCGATATTGATTTTTGAGCAGATTGTGGCTGAAATGCTGAGGGATACTTTTAAAAACTATTTAAGAAGATATGAAACACTGATCCTTGTACGATCACCAAAGTTAAGCAACATTAAACCTAGTTAGTACATAGATGGGTGGTTGTAACCCTGAATGGGAGGTTGGTTCAAATTCCAGTCAGGTTGGTTTTATCCCGTGTAAATACTCTTGAGAAAGGTATGAATGCTCTTCTTCTTTTTCTCCTCCCAGCTATGGGTTCATTAGTAGGGCTGTATCAGAAAATCATTATTATCTCCAAAAGCAAAAGTCAGACAATCCAAAAATATGTTCCAGCTTTAAATAACATCAAAAAGGTTGCTAAGTCGAAATGAAATGAAATCAATTCAATAACAGCTCAATTCTATTTTTTGTTACCAAAGAAAACCTCCTGTTTTGCAATACTCAGTCCAGTTTTTTAGAATACGTCCTTAGCCATCCCAATACGTCTACGGATCTCAGTGTCGTACTTACCGTCCTCTGTCAAAACACTTCCTAGATATTTAAAATCCGCACCTGCTTGATTTTACTGCCCCTGGCTTGGTAATCGCAGTTCGAGTTAATTTTTTTTTTTACTGATGACCATGAATTCTGCCTTCTTGTAGTTTATGTTTATTCTCTTCCTCTTGTCGTCCTGGGTATGATGATAAACTACATCCGCGTCCTGTGTATGACGATAAACTACATCCGCGTCCTAGGTAAGACGGTAAACTACGTCCAACAGCAAGGCCTCTGATCAGGAGGTTTTGAGGAGCGTGGGACCACCTCTTAATTGCTGGAGTTCCCTGGTACACCCTGACTGGGTTGGTAGCACTTGTTAGGGTTCCAGCTATGGGCAAACAGTTGACGCCCAAACTGGGGTTGAAACACTAGGAAAATGTAAAAATAGGTTTTTTAATACCAGAAATACTTAGCAAACATTTATAACCAACAATACATTATTGAAAAAAAAAAGTACCAGCAATAAAAATTGTCGACATTAAATAACCCACTGAGATTGATACGTCGTAAAACAAAGCAAAGCAAACCAAAAACCTTCTTTTCGATCTCCTTCGCTAACTTTTACATTAGAATATTCAGCTATAACTGCTTAGATCTGATCAAAAAGTTTTCTGATGTTCATAGCCAACTCAACTGTAAGTTGACGAGACATCGTCACCAGTCTAGTAATGCGCTTAAATTCATAAAGTCTGAGTCCCGTAGAGGAGAACTTATCCGAACATTTACCATGGAATTATTTATAGAAAAGCATAGGGAATCTACATTATGGTGGCAGTTATAGGACTGAGGCCGAGATGCCAGGGCAACACCGATAATATTGATGATTCTTCTTTGGATTTTATCAAGAATCTCTAAATAAACAGCCTGAACACGGGATCAAATGTGACAGCAATATTCTAAGCATGGGCAAATGGTAGTCTTAGAAATATGTAAGATAGATTATGGAGATAAATCTTTTCTGTCTCAATATGTCCATACCATCCTATCTATCTATCTATCTATCTATCTATCTATCTATCTATCCAGTTATCTCAATATTTAAGCCTGTACATTATCTCTCTATCCCAGTCTATTCAGATCTCTCTCTCTCTCTCTCTCTCTCTCTCTCTCTATCTATCTATCTATGCTAGCTGGACAAATAGATAGATTCTGGAGATATTTTTTTTCTGTACCATTCTATCTATCTATCTATCTATGTCCATATCCATTCTATCATTATCTATCTATCTTTATCTATATCTATCTATCTATCTATCTATCTATCTATCTATCTATCTATCTATCTATCTGTTCATTATCGAGTTATCTCAATCTTTCCATTATCTCATCTATCAGTCTATTGTCTATCTATCTATCTATCTATCTATCTATCTATCTATCTATCTATCTATCTATCTATCTATCTATCTATCTGTTCATTATCCAGTTATCTCAATATTTAACTGTTCATTATCCAGATATCTCAATATTTTAGTTATCTCTCTATCCCAGTCTATTCAGATCTATCTATCTATCTATCTATCTATCTATCTATCTATCTATCTATCTATCTCCTTGTCTATCGATCTATCTTTCCATCTATCTATCTGATTGTCTATCGATCTATATATCTATATATTTGAACTGTTCATTATCCAGATATCTATCAATATTTTAGTTTGTACATTATCTCCTGACCCCCGTCTATTCAGATCAATATCTATCATTATCTATCTATCTATCTATCTATCTATCTATCTATCTATCTATCTATCCTTGTCTATCGATCTATCTTTCCATCTATCTATCTATCTGCTTGTCTTTCGATCTATCTATATATTTGAACTGTTCATTATCCAGATATCTCAATATTTTAGTTTGTACATTATCTCCAATATTTTAGTTTTGACCCCCGTCTATTCCGATCTATTCTAGATCTATCTATCTATCTATCTATCTATCTATCTATCTATCTATCTATCTATCTATCTCCTTGTCTATCGATCTATCTTTCCATCTATCTATCTGCTTGTCTATCGATCTATCTATATATTTGAACTGTTGATTATCCAGATATCTCAATATTTTTAGTTTGTACATTATCTCCCGACCCCGTCTATTCAGATTCATCTATCTATCTATCTATCTATCTATCTATCTATCTATCTATCTATCTATCTATCTCCTTGTCTATCGATCTATCTTTCCATCTATCTATCTGCTTGTCTATCGATCTATCTATATATTTGAACTGTTCATTATCCAGATATCTCAATATTTTAGTTTGTACATTATCTCCCGACCCCCGTCTATTCAGATCTATCTATCTATCTATCTATCTATCTATCTATCTATCTATCTATCTATCTATCTCCTTGTCTATCGATCTATCTTTCCATCTATCTATCTGCTTGTCTATCGATCTATCTATATATTTGAACTGTTCATTATCCAGATATTTCAATATTTTAGTTTCTACTTTATCTCCCGACCCCCGTCTATTCAGATCTATCTATCTATCTATCTATCTATCTATCTATCTATCTATCTATCTATCTATCTATCTATCTATCTACTAGCCTTAACATTAATTCATCTGTTTGCGTCAGAATATTGAGATGAGATTGATTTAATCTGCGTATAATTATAATACTGAGAGTCGTGATTCAATAGCAAAAATTTCCTTTCTGCAAACATTGGTTTTTCGTTTTTCTTTTCCTAAATCGATTCTTTAAAATGTTGCCAATGCAGGCAAATCTCGTTTTATTCTTCCCTCCAATTCCAATCGTTTTACTCAACACAAAACAGTCCAACAATAATCACCTGAACTGAACCAAATGGGAGGAACTCGATGACAAATACGAAAGCCTCTTCTGTCACGTTAGAGCCGCGGACACACGCAGACGCAACGTGACTTTACTTTCAATAGAAACGTGCTTCACTGTTCACCTGTGCCAAACAAGTTTTGATCTCCACATTTGCAGGTAAGGATTTAAGTTGATGACATTTCTAAGCGACAGTCAACCAAAACATGTATTTCTTCAAATAAATATGGGAGACATATTTTTTTTATTAAAAAAAAAAGTTCAATGAGCATTAAATTACGCCAGCTACGTACAAAATAAAAGCAAATGTGATAACGTACAAAAAGGAAATGAAAAAAAAAGCTACGAAATTTCTGCGGTATAATAAAATCACTGGATAATTATTTCAGGTATAAAACGCTGCCCGGTGTCACAAGACATTTTCGAAAATGATGCTTTTATTGTTTTTTTACAAGATCTCTGGCAGACTGATTCACTGGGGAACACGGATTTTGTTGAACAACATCTGACGCCTCCATCTGGCCACCTAACTACCCAGACTGCAAACACCCTTTATTATGTGTAAGGTGCAAATGAGGGAGGGGCTCCCAAAAATGACATATCAATGTTATTTTCATTTTTGCGCCATTTAGATGACAATATATCCAGTGTAGCATATATATATATATATATATATATATATATATATATGATCCAGAGAGCTCAATGTAAAAACAGAGCAAACATTCATCATTATTAAAAAAAAGACAAATATAAAAGGTATATGATTATTATTTATTTCTTAGGAACGGGATTTCCATCCTAATTTATCAGATCGACTCTTTCCATACATACATAAAAATAGGATGCAAATCTCGGTCCAAAGGAAATAAATTATAATCATGTATGCTTAAAGTTGTCTTTTTCTTAATAATAATAATAATATCTATCTATCTATCTATCTATCTATCTATCTATCTATCTATATATATATATATATATATATATATATATATATAAATTAAACACGAAAGTCACCTGCAGGGTGATTGAGATGCTTCTAGATACTGGAGATTGTGGACTGGGCAGCTCACACCCAATTATGTCAAAAGTACTCCAGTACGCCGTGTGGGGGCAGAGAGAGAGAGAGAGAGAGAGAGAGAGAGAGAGAGAGAGAGAGAGAGAGAGAGAGAGAGAGATTAATAAACTCGTAACACCAAAGATAAACTGAAGGCAAGTATTATGGCAGCATTCACCATCTTAAACAAGGAGACTGTCCAGAACAAATGCAGGAGATTCCGAAATGGTATGAAGGCCCTAGTTGAAACCAATGGCGATTTTATTGAGTATATTTACTCTTTAGTATTTCAAGATATTTTTGTGTAATTTTGGCAAATTAGATGTTCGTATTATTTCCATTTTGTCATCATTTAGACAATTTGTCCATCGAACCATGTAGATCTGTTCAAATGAGATGTCAGTGTTATTTTCATTTTTGCCTTACTTAGCCTATATAAATAAATATATAAAATGTCATTCAGCCACAAGAGACTATCCAGTAGAGCAAGGCATACTTTTTGAAGAATTACACATCACTCAGCTGTTTCTCTTGAATCGTATATGTTTTAAATTTATTTTTGCCCCCGAAACGTAGACAGAATAATTTTAAGCTATTAATGTAAGTTTTAAAAATTATTAATATTTAAAGATTTTTAGTTTAAAACAATACATTGTCTATTAATTTGACGCAATCGTTAACACGAATCTGTTGTAGTTACCCCACTTGTTTTCCTAAAAACACCGCTGCTAGGGGACGCCTCTTAAGCCTATAAATAGGAAGTCACATTTGCTGTTATCCTCACTTTCCGTTATTTTTTCTAGATTTCATATGTAATTGCACGTAGATAAGAACACTGCCGCTGAGGTGCGTTTGCGTCCCTTGCTCCTCTGTTAACTTTGAACTCTCTCACATACAAGCAGATATACACATGTGCCTATCACACATGATTGTTAGACTTAATTCCACACAAACGGCTTCATTAGTTTAAATTTAAATGCTCATTGTTTTGTAACACGCAACAATCTTTTATTATCTATGGATAGCCTTACCTTACATTTTTATTACCCAGACTCACATTCCGAGTTCGCCATTATCGCTGTGGAAGTGCCGTGTTTTTCGATTTAAACACTCAATCAGTATACTCTCGTAATACTATGTATACTTTTTGTCTCTTGTGTAAACCAAAGTTAAGTCTAGCATTTTTAATTCTAGCGTACATTGGACTTAAATCTATTTTCAGTATTAATCTTAAATATATTTTCTTATATGCAATTTGTGACCTCTATTTTTGAAAGTATATATCTAGTCTATCATTTGAACAAGTTAAAATGATCGTTTATTATAGCTTCGTGTAAACTAAATAAGTTTGTTTTTATTTTGTCTGTCGTTTAATATGCCCAAACGGCACACAATGACAAAAGACAGTTAAAAAAAAAGCCTTTCCTTGATACGAATTACGAGTTTTAGACAAGAAAGTTTGAAGATGGAAAGAAATCATTCATTTTCAAAACCTATGCATCCGTTAATTTAATTAACGGTTCTTCCTCCAGGTTTCCAGTTTATGCTCGGGCGCCTATCAAGATTACATCTTCTGCAACAATTCGACAAGAAGAATTTCATTCGCTCTCTCTTCCTCCTCTTCTTCTATCTCTTTATCCCATCTTCTAGTTAAATAAGTTAAAAAGTAAAAGAGAATGATAAAAGTATCATTAGTAACGCTATACTCGTTGCGTAAACGCGTACAGCCATAAACAACCAAACGAGAAACAGCTAAACATCTTATAAGCGTAAATGGAAAAGATGCATATTCGCTGTTTGTATTTTATAAGACGATACTAATATGTGAATATTACATGCATTATTATTGGATACAGTTAAGTAAAACATTAGTTTTATCAATTTTTTTATTTTATTTTAAATAAAGCTGTATTTTTAACTACAGTAAATGGATATAGAGTTTGGTCAAAGACGTATCCAGAGTCAGTAGTACATACACTAATTTTATACATCGTGTATGATGTAACCCTCTTAAAATTAGCTTACAAATTAGGTCTTCAAAAGTCGCATGATACGCGAGTATATACGGTATATATATATATATATATATATATATATATATATATGTGTGTGTGTGTGTGTGTGTGTGTGTGTGTGTATGCGTATATATATATATATGTATGTAATTTCTCTATATATTATATATGCGCGGTACTTATTGGAAAGGGAACAATATGAGTGATAGAGCTAACATATTTAGTTGTATGGATATGAGTTTGTGAACCTGGGTTTCACGCTTTTGCGATCATCGGACAAACTGGTTTATTTTTTGAAGATTAAACCAGTTTATCTGATGATCGTAAAAGTGTGAAATAAAGGATCATAAACTGAATCCATAAACACACACACACAAACAGATATATATATATATATATATATATATATATATATATATATATATATATATATATATATGAGAGGTTAATGTGTATTGTAATATTGTATTGCAATATGGGAAGGGGCGGCAAACTTGAAAGCCCCGGGGCGGCAAATACACTAGCTACGCCACTGATATTACATGCATTGTTATTGGATTTAGTTAAGTAAAACATCAGTTTTATCAAAATCAAGTTTATTTTAAATACACATCTACTTTTGTTTACAGTAAATTGATATATAGTTTGGTCAATGACGTATCCAGCGCCAGTAGTACATACACTATTTTTTTATACATCGTGTATAATGCGACCCTCTTAAAATTAGCTTCAAAATTCGGTATTTAAATGTCGCATGATCGGAGTGTATATAAGATATGTTTAACTTTTTGACTAAATTGTAAACCAAACCTATGTCTCTCTCTTTAACTTTTGTACTCGTATCTAAACAGGAAATTAGTCAACATTTTTTACTCAAGATTAATTCGAACCTATATATATACATTTTCGACTTTAGTCTAAACCGAACCTAAATTTAGTATAAACTAGACTATTTTCACTTTTGACTCAAGTATAAAGCGAACGGATGTCTATTTTTTTTTTTTTTACCAATATGTACTTATCTATCACTGTGATTTTTTCTTATAAAACTTCCAAGGGGCTTCTTATTAAACTTTCAATGAATATTAACAATAAGTTTGATATATCGTTATATTTACCATTTATATTATTCGTCGCCATATTTATCACAACGTTTCGGCCATTACGCTCCGGTCTTCTTCAGGTACTTGGAATATCGAACTGAACCCTTTATTTCGCTCACGTGCTATGTCTAATGGATGTCAATTATCAGGTATCCAAGTTTTCCATCGCCTTTGAGTCCTGTCACTGGATCTAACTAACGCCTTTATCCACTATGCCATACGTCCTTGAGAACATCTGTGTATGAATTTCTGGGTATTATAAAGCTAATGTCTTCAACACCCATTTTTTACCGGTGCTCATATTGCAGTTTTTGCTGTTATCTCGTGTTTTTACCAGAGCTCATATTGCAATTTTTGTCATTTTCTCTTTTCTCTGGCACTTCTTATTACTGATTACCATATTGTATTCATTTCTATGCTTGGTCGGCTCAGGAGATTATTGTGGCCTAGTATATGTGCTGATTCCTTAAGCTTACGAATTTAGACATGGCACGTGGAACTCGAACAATCTACCCCAGTGAGCGAAATAATGGGTTGAGTTCGATATTCCAACCACCTGAAGAAGGCCGGAGCGTACAACGGCCGAAACGTTGTAATAAATATGGTGACAAAGATGAGGACAGTAGTCCAGATAATGTAAATAGTGTACATAATACCTCATCTCAGAAATATAGACAGATTGTTACATTTATTAACAAACTTAATTTTTGTCTTCTACAAAACTGCTGTATTATTGAATTTCTATAATTAGAACTGATATGTCATAATTTTTCAGCAAAATCGTGTATAGGTTTTTACCTTGTTTTTAGAGGAAGACAGATTTGCAGTTAAAAACATCGCTAAGAAATCACTTAAAATAGGTGGGTCAATAGAGTAATACTAATGATTTAGAATAGGTACTCTATTTCTTAGTGTTACATAGCCCCCTGGTGGGTGTGGTCCCATCTCGTGTTTTTTCGGCCTGTGATAGCTAATTGATATACTCCAGCAATGAAAGACTTCAAATACAGAGAATTTTAACTTAATTATTTTTATTACGCATATCGACATGTACATTATCTAACTATTCAGTGGGGGTCGCCTCATCCTCACTGGGGAGTCGTTTCGGACACGAAAGAGAACACGTCTATATCGTTTGAAGGGTAAGAACAAACTCGTTGAAAACCGTCCTCCTATCTATCTTTCCCACGGTATCAATCAAAATTGACTTCCCTATTATGATTCACATCTGACCCTGGCTGTCAATCTCCGGAAGTCAGAGCCGAGGTACAGTTCTCCTAAAAATAATAGTCTTCTAAAGGGACTAATAATAATGACTTAGAATAGGTGTGTATATATCTTTGTCAAGTGACTAATACTAATCACAGCGAAGAGGTTGGTATATCGCTTAGTCAACGAGAATACTACTAATAACTTGAAATTTGAATGCATATCTATTTCTTAGCCAAATGACTAATGACATGGAATAGGCGGGGATATGTCGTAGTCACGTGACTAATGATAATGAAATGAGAATAGGTGGGTATATCTTTTAGTCAAGTGACTAATACTAATTACATGGAATAGGCGGGGATATATCTTAGTCACGCAACTAATACTCATGAATTAGTATAGGTGGGTATATCTCTTAGTCAAGTGAATATTACTAATTACATGAAATAGGCAGGTATATGTCTCAGTCAAGTGACTAATACTAATGACTTGGAATAGGTTGCTGTAAACCATTGTTAATTGACTAACACCAATTACTTACAATAGGTAAGTATATCTCTTTGTCAAGTGACTAATACTAATTTCCTTGAATTGGTAGTATAAATCTTACTGAAGACATTATTAATTACTTAGAATCTGTGGTTATAACTCTTAGTCAAGAGAGTAATACTATTAGCACATTTTAGTTGATTCAATTTCTATTTCACGAGGACATATAGTAACTACTGCTTTATTTAGTAAGCATTTTACTTTAGTAAACGAATGTAACGAAGAATGTTCTTGAAAATCAGACATAAGGGAATCTTTGAAGAACTTTCGTATAGCGTCGTGGTATGCATCTCTTCAGAGATCGTGGAATAAATCAAAACGTGTAATAAATACGTCCATTTTTACCCCTTTTTTGCAGTATGATTTGCCACTCGCAATATTTCAGGACTAGAAGATTGCGTCAAAGAGCTTTCGTTTAGCAACTATGGATTTCAAAACTCACACATTAATCTACGAATGCCATATGACAATGTTTATTTCTGTGAAATATACAAAAAATGTGGCACAAGGCCTTAACAAGGGATGGGAAAAGGACGGTCTTCATCTGTCTTAATTTTAAGCTTAGCTAGCCATAAGCACTGACACAAACATACAAATAATATTCCTAACACTAAAACAACACATTCTTACTTTGCTTTCTTACTACATCCACCATAATACCTCATTGTCTCTATGAAAATCCTAAATAGTCCCCATATATACAAATCGCCGTATGCAGGGGTGGGGAATAAAACAACAAATTAAAAATATCTCAAATGAGTATATACGATATGAATCTATTTACAAGAAACTAAAGAAAATCATTATTAGTAATAAAATCCACCACAATACTTAAATATGGCAGAAATATCAGTTCACTGGACGAAATCAATGCGGGCCTATAAGAAAAAAAACAAAAAAAAAATCATTCAAACTTAGCACTCGCACAGACACGCACTCATTCAGACACAACAACAAAAACGAAAAACACATACAGGCGAAAAAACGAAAAGCGCCCCGCATCCACCAGAGAACTAACATCACTGACCACATAACGAGTGAGGGGATGGGGAATTAAACTAAGGAAAAAATAGGGAAAGAAATAATGATCAAACACACCCTAGCTAAGTTTACTGGGAAAAAAAAACAAAAAAACAAAACAAACTAAAGATTCAAATAAAACCTACACTAACCTAATTTCGGGAGGGGTTGCCCATGTTCAAGCCAGGAAGAACAATATCCGGATGCCTAACCAGCATCAAAATGCCACTGTAGTTCATCCCCTTTTATATTCGGCACAACCGCACAAGAGTCACCCACCTTTTGCCAAATTCTGATGAGGTGAACCGCCGCTTTTACATCCTAATCTTGACTTTAAGCTGATGCTTAAAGAACAAGATCAGTTGGGAAGAAGTGAACTTCTCGTCCTCATAGAATTCCTTCTTACGTGTCGTCCAAATCACGACTCTCGTAACCCCTAGTAAGCAAAAGAACACATATTGTTCAGCCTACGAATGCCATATGACAAAAAAAAATCTCCTTATATATGTGTTGTGGTAGGATCCACCTAATTTGCATAGTGGAGTACCGACCATATAAATATGGTTGGTACCGGGAAGAGAGGAAGGAATCAAGAGATTCAATCAGAGACTCTGCCCGACTGCGACTCAGTCAACACATTCTCCAGGAAAGGTCTTACCAGGAATATACAAAAGACTATATGTAAATATTGTGTACATTTTCTTGT
Organism: Acanthosepion pharaonis; assembly: GCA_903632075.3. Taxonomy (NCBI): domain Eukaryota; kingdom Metazoa; phylum Mollusca; class Cephalopoda; order Sepiida; family Sepiidae; genus Acanthosepion; species Acanthosepion pharaonis. The sequence goes on from CAHIKZ030001040.1 coordinate 977,373, forward strand.
TTCAATACATTTTGTTCTAAGTACATTTTGTGTTGCATTATTATTCCATGCATTAGTCAAGTTTCAACAATATGTTATACTTATTCAATTGCTATTCTATTAGATCGACTGCAGTCGAAATCATACTTTCACTAAGAACACTGCCTTCTTTTCGATTGTTGCTGAGTAGGTGGTTCCGCTAGATCTTCAAACTAGTTTTAAATCCGAGATAGATTTTCCACGCGAACCCCGAGACCGCTTTAGCAGAAAAATATACAGTGATTCATAAGTAAGGTTCGTTTTGGGGAATCGTTATAATGACGATTGTTTCACCCCGACTGTTTCTTACATAGGGATCTATTACTTCTCGGCCATTTCGTGGGTCGGGAAGGGTCAAAATGTTCCAGCGGGTCTTCCACCATCCAGTAGATCTCTTTCGGAAGGGGGCTGAGGTTATTGACCGGCGCCTGAGGTGATCCCAAAGGGAGAAATACTGATGGGGTTTAGTCCATTCATTCTATTGTTTTGCCGCTAATCCTGCTCTAAACTTCAACCTTGTGCTAAATTCGATAATGGCGTCGGTGTGCTGAAAAATAGAATCGACCATTTTAATCTATTGTAAATTTTTAATAATTACCAGCTTGAAAGTGGATGTTTTGTTATTTTGCTGTCTACAGATGAAATTGTTTTTCTTTTATTTTCGAACCATATTATCATATTCTTTTAACAAAGGCTCTGAAGGGGCGTGTAATTTGCTATCGTTAATTTAAACCAATTTTATTAGATCCGCCTTTTCAATTTTCGATTTTAAAAAATTGATGCAATTTTAATTGTCGCCTTCTGTTTCCCTGAGTATTATTCCATTATTGCTTCATCTCCTGAATACTATTTTCTACGCAGACTATTTAACTCTCAATAACTCCTATCGTCTTAGAGGCTTTAACGTCTTACTTGGGGTGGAATGATTAAAAAAATCTATGCAACGATTTTTATTGATCGGGTGTATTGGGCTTCCTTTGTTCCAGAGGCAAGAAATAAGTTCAACACAGTTTTTTCCCCAAGAACTGAGTAAATACTTAATTATATTTGATTAGATAATCAGAGCGTGCGTTACACCCAAACAGTGTCTGATTAGTAATAAACTACTTCGTTGTGATCGTAAGTAAAGATGGAAAAGACGTCACAGATGCTGTTGGGTTTCAGATTCTTGTAGATCATCTTGTCTCTTGTTTTTGTGTCAGTGGCGCCTTATATAAGAGACATCACTTTTACATACTATCACGTTGATGAGGATTCCTGGCGAGTGGATATCTTCCTAGACTGACGTCAACGGCCAGGTCGGAGGTTTGCCTCGATGGAATCAACGGTCATTTATCCGAGATCAAGTCGAGCTTCCAAATTGCAGCACACCGGCTCCGATATGTTTAACATTTATTGCTTCGGTGAAATGGAAAGCTTTTCAATTTGAAATCCTTTCATTTGTATCCCCTTGCTTCTTAAAATAATGACCAACATTCATATTTATGATTGTTATTGCAATATTTTGTCAAAGTTGTTAAGCTCAAATATTTTTACGATGCGATAGAACAAGTACCTAATAGTCGGGGACCTCGAAGGGTGCTCATTCAATCATTTATTAATCTGACAGGTTTGAGTTGACATTTCATTTAATTATTCAACAATAACCCCGCCACTATCTATCGACATCTATCTAACGCTGTTCATCTGTCTGTCTGTCTGTCTATCTATCTGTTATAGGCTGTTTATGCCTATCTATATAGGCTGTTCATACCTATCTATCTATCTATCTATCTATCTATCTATCTATCTATCTATCTATCTATCTATCTTAAGCTCTCCATTCTATCTATCTATCTATCTATCTATCTATCTATCTATCTATCTATCTAAGGCTGTTCATATCTATCTATCTTAAGCTCTTCACTATCTATCTATCTATCTATCTATCTATCTATCTATCTAAGGCTGTTCATATCTATCTATCTTAAGCTCTTCATTATCTATCTATCTATCTATCTATCTATCTATCTATCTATCTATCTATCTTAGGCTGTTCATATCTATCTATCTATCTATCTATCTATCTATCTATCTATCTATCTATCTTAGATTGTTCATATCTATCTATCTATCTAGCTATATATCTATCTTAGGCTCTTCATCTCTCTCTCTCTCTCTCTATCTATCTATCTGGACATGGTTCGGAAGCACTTCTCAGTCTTATTTACAAACAGATGTTTGATTGATCTTCATAAATATTCCTCTCGTAGTCAGAGGAACTCTATGAGACAGGCTTGTATTTCCACTCGGTGAAACCATCAACAAATCCCTTCGACCTCTGACTCTTTTCACTTTAGGCACTTACCTAAATGTCCACGGCAATGTCTGCTTTAAATCTTCTCCGTTTTTACCACCGCCACCACCACCATCACCGTCTGGCCTCTTCGCCAGGAATCCTCGTCAAGGTGATTGTATGTAAAAGAGACTCTTACATAAGGCGCCATTGACACAAAAACAAGATGAAAGAGCCAAGATGTGCTACAAGAACGTACCAAGATTTAATTATACATTCGTGAAGAGTTTATGGCGTTAAAAATCAAGAAAACATCTGCTAATTTCGAACGAAAACCGAGTTTAGAAATAGCATGCAATGTCCAAATCAGAAATTATTAATACGCATTTGCATAAAAGAAGCGGAAATAGAAAATCTTTTATTATAGTCAGACTTGTAAACATCTGAGCAATATTGGCTGGTTAATAAGTAAGAATGAATAAATATACGGGATAGCGTGACAGTTGAAAATAAATCTGTAAATTGCATTTGAATTCTGGCTCGAACTTACTGAAATAATCACTAAGGCCCTTTCACTCTGTTCCCATTTCCCGATGTTTGAAAAAAAGCTGTCTTGTTACTGGCATGTCAAGATTTATGGCATGGTTGAGTTAGTCCTGGGTATGACGATAAAATACATCAAGCATCAAGGATCCACTGAACGGGGGATTGGAGGTTTTGAAGAGCACGGAACTACCTCTTAAATGCTGTTGTTCCCAGGTCCACCATGACTCAGAATGATTGCACCTGTTGGGTTCCCCAGCTATGGGTAAATAGTGAACCCCCAAACAAAAACAAAACGCTATGAAAGTATAAAAATATATTTTTATATAAAAAAAATACACCAACAATACATATTTAGAGTAAAATTACCAGCAATACCTATTTGCAATGTATATTTAGGGGAGACCATAAAATTGTATCTTTCTATTTTCTGAGATGTGGTATTATGTACCTTATTTACATTATTCGGACTATTGTTCTCATCTTTGTCGCTATATTTATTACAATGTTTCAGCCGTTGTACGCCCGGCCTTCTTCAGGTGATTGGAATGTCGAACTAAACCCTTTATTTCGCTCACTGGGGTAGACTGTTCTAGTTCCACGTGCCATGAGCCGACCAAGCATAGGAATGAATACAGTAATGGAACCAGTAATAAGGAGTGTCAGAGAAAAGCGATAATAACAACAAAAGTTGAAATATGAGCTCTGGTAAAAACATGAAATGATAACAGCAAAAATTACAATATGAGCATTGGTAAAAATGGTTGCTCCTCAAAACCTACTGATCAGAGGCTTTACTGCTGGATGTAGTTTGTCGTCTTAACCAGGACGCGGATGTAGTTTAATGTCTTACCCAGGATGTTGGTTTGGAGTAGAGGTAATTCTTTCAGGAAAGGAGATATAAGGAAAAATCGGGGGTGAAGACAAAAACATATATTCACTGGTCATTTAATTAAGTCACGTATAGAAATGCGCATTTCTACTCAGCCAATAATTCGAATCATAAATTTACTACTTACAGAAACCATTTTTAAATGGCTTTGAACATGATATGGTCATCAGAGAGAGACAGGTGGGTCTTGGAGCTTCAATCAAAACCTCTTCCTGGGTTTACAGAGAATGATCAGAGGAACATTTCAGATAGCAGTAATTCTGTGGACAGAAATTACATGTTGAAAGAAATCCGTGAAGAATAACCAAACTTATTGAAGCGATTAAAAAAGGCAACATTAGCTCAAATAAGCACTCTTCACAACGGAGGTACAGAAGAACATGTTGAGGCTTTAAGCAAATATGTTCTAGCAGAAGACCACATCAGATGCCACATCTTCCGGCCAAAACAAGAAACTGAGTGTTTAATTATCTAAATATAAAAAATGGACTTTAAATCATTGGAATAACGTTGTTTAGCCCGAGTCTTAATATCTGCAGCGGCTTTTGGATGTCAGCCGCCATAATTTGGCGTAAACTAAATGAAGATATATATTCATCCAATCTTGTATCAACGATTTAAGCTAGTGTCATGGAAGAAGCAGAATACCCCCTCTTTTTTCGAAAGAGAAGACAATAATAACAACAAATCAGAATTAAAAAGAGGCTTGTGGGTTTACCCTGATTAACTAATTAGGGGTCAGACCTACGCTAAATTCAAAATTAACTTATAGAAAGGGGAATTTCGATCATGGTAAAATGTGATCTGAAATAGAATTCTAGACAAGGTCATAAGTGGCAGACAAGAAATTCATACAAATTATAAGCGAATGGCAACCTTGTATCACAATTATGAACAGATATAACTTGTTCAATTTTTTATAATAAGCTAAAGAGAGGGGTAGGAAATAATCAAACGTTTAGCTAATTTTAACATTTTTGTAATTGCTAATTAAAAGGCTTCCTCAAGAAACCAATGAATACAACTTAAGTGTTTAAATATAAAAAAATGTCTGACATTCATATAAAATGTTAATAATGTCGACTAAATAGCAATATATAGCTATATTAATTCTAAATAAACAAAATAAAATAATCGTTCATAGACGGTGCATCGCAATTTACTTACTGATTACAACCATATGAAATAGTACAACCAAGTTCAAAGTTTAATCATATTGTTAGGTGAAGGTAAACTATGCCTACAATTTACAGTTAATTCACTTCTAGTAATTTCCAATTTCTCCTGCAAGCATATGAAACAAGGCACATTTAAGGATTTACAAATTCTAGCTTTTTTTAAACTTTCCATTTTACGGTCGGAGTTTTATTAACCTCTTTTAAATTCCAAAAATATATGGAAAGAGATGTTCACTTTTTATAAGTACTACTGATGGAAGATAGGATATGTCGGTACCACCTAGTTTTAAAATAATTCTTAGTACCCCCTATATAAATTTTTTAATTAGTCGAATTTTCTATTGTTGAAATAGTGCTTAGGTAAACAAGAGAGTTAGTCACAGATTGGTTTTGCAATAGGCAATCGTTAGAATTTCTGCAATAACATTTGTTAGCATTATCGGCATTAGTTACCTTGGAATTAACATTATTACTCGGGTTTTTATACGTGCTTAAAATTGTATTATGTTTTTAATATTTTTCCACATTATCGGTGCAGGTATAGCTTAGTTTTAGTGTATTTCTATTAAATCTTTTACTGCCTGGGTTATTTCTGGAGTAATACTTATCAATTAAATAAAGCAACTTGTGTCTTAACTTAGTACTAACTATTTTGTTAAATGGGGTGTATACCAAATGATTTTTCTGTTCCCATTCTTTTTTATTCGATCATTATTATCATATTTTCTATACTTCATTTCTGTGCACTTGTAACCACTATTTTAAGGCAGTGTTATACACATTATTATACTTATTAAAAACATCTTAGTTAGAAGAGTTTTTGCTTATCCTATATTCTATATAGGAGAGTAAATGTTTGATTACTGATGGAGGATGGTTAGTGTTTGGGTGAATATATATTGGGTTAGCATTAGCCTTTATATAAGGTTGGAATACATCATTCACAGGATCTAACGTAACATCCATAAAACCTGCGTGTTTAGCATTAGTATTAATTTTAACTTTAAGATTTACCCTTTTTAATTCTCTATGGATCATCTTTCTTAATTTTAGTAGATGACCATCGTCTCTATATAAACATATATTATAAACACTAGCATCATCATAAGCTGTTAGATGATATATAATAAGTAAACCCGCCACGTCAGAAAATTCTGCAGAATCTAATGATCCCATTGAAATATCAAAGTGATCAACACAATTGTGTTTAATCCACTGTTCATTGATATGAAAAGATCTTCTGCAGTTCCTTATCTGTTATGGTCCGGTTCCTTGTACCACGGTGATAGTCCAAGGTAGATCCAATAAAGAAGAACTCGAATACGGATATGGAATAACACAGATATATTACAAACAGAAATATATACAGAGAGGTAGAAAAGTGTTAGTACGAACAATCAGGTTTAGTAGTAATTGTCTGAACGCGACTCTGTTTGGACTGCCTCTGACTCGACTGACTGACTCGCTCGATCTGACTGACTGGCAGACTCCTGACGGACTTCACTCCAGACTTCAGACTGAACTCTCTGCTTCCTCTTGAGGCGCAGTATTTATTACGTATGGAATAGTTCATTATGTTATTATGGGTAAGGTCCCATAACATTACCATATCCAATTCACCGTTGGAAATATTGCAATATTCTTTGACAAACTCGAAAGCTAAGGTAAAAAGATCCTAGAATATCGATGTGTAAAAGTCCACGATATCAAATTGGATGAAAGAACAGTTTATTTTTTTTTATTAATCCATTTGAATCAATTGATAACATCTGTGGTACCAGTCCACTGTAAAAGTCCAAAGCGCCGTTTAATTTAATTGTTTACTTTATCAAGGATAACCTTGCTAATTCTTCCAATTTCAATCCTAGTAGAGTTGATAATCCTTGTAAGATGTTTAAACCACGAATCACACCAACAGACGTGCGCAACAAAAATGATTTCGCAAAAAGGCCACTCGTCTATTGCGGTATTAACTACCGCATATGGAAAACAAACAAAGGGAGAACATTTTTATAGATTTTTTTTAGATTTTTATAAGTTATTATACTTATTTTATTATTTATTTATTGTTATATTTTTCTTTAGTGATGCTATTACTTTAGTTAGCTGCCTTCAATTATATAAATAATTAATAGTTAATTACCCACTACTGTAAAAAAAGAAAATTAATTTAATAATTCATAAATTCTTATTCTTTATGCTTATAAAGTGTTACCACTTATTTTAGCTGCTAGATTTAATGTCATGAGAAATATAATTAATTTTTTATAAAAATGTTTGAGAAAAATAAATACCAATATAGAGAGTGCTTAACTAGTTCAGCATTAGGGCAAACTTATATACTTTCAAATTAAGTCTAAGTAACGGTCAGTCCACACTCAGCAACTGAAGATTGCATTTAGCATGAAGCCCCGAGTCGTATATATATATATATATATATATATATATATATATATATATTATTTACATTATTCGGACTATTGTCCTCATCTTTGTCGCAATATTTATCACAACGTTTCGGCCGTTGTACGCTCCGCAGATCCAATATAACATCAGGACAACCTTCAGAAGCTTGACGACACTTCGCAGATATCTCTCCCGAGTGAGTAGAACACGACTAAAGACTGTGTGTACGCTATCCCGTGCAGCTACGGAAAGAATTATAAATGAGAGACAGGCCGCCCCCTCAAGGTAAGGCTTCAAGAACATCAGAAAGCTGTAACACGAGGGGAAGTAGAAAAATCAGGCGTGGCTGACCACATATGGAGAGAGAATGGAGATCACCGCCCTCTGTGGGATCAGGTTGAGATCATAGACAAGGAACACCATTGGAAAATTCGTAAAGTTAAGGAATCAGCACATATGCTAAGCCACAAAAATCACCTGAGCCGACCAAGCATAGAAATAAATACAATATGGGAACCAGTAATAAGGAGTGCCAGAGAAAAGCAATGATAACAACAAAGTTGCAATATGAGCTCTGGTAAAAAACATATAATGATAACAGCAAAATTGCAATATGAGCACTGGTAAAAATGCTTGCTGAAGACATTAGGTTTATAATACCCAGAAATTCTACCTAGATCTTCTCAAGGACACATAAAGGCGTTTGTTAGATCCAGTGACAGGACCCAAAGAGTGTGAGTTCAATACCCGGTTAAGGCAGTGGAGAACATTCAGACGGAAATTAGCAGGAGATAACTCATAACTGACATCCATCAAACATGGCACGTGGAACAAGAACAGTCTACCTCAGTGAGCAAAATAAAGGGTTCAGTTCGAAATTCCAACCACCTGAAGAAGACCGGAGCGTACAACAGCCGAAACGTTGTGATAAATATGGCGACAAAGATGAGGGCAATCATCCGAATAATATAATAATACATAAATTAATAATAAATGTACATAATACTTCATCTCAGAAATATAGACATATATATATTTATTAGTATATATATACTGTTATATGATATCTAGCACAGTTTCGATAAAACCAGCACGTTACGTGTAATGCACACACACACACACACACACACACACACACACACTGATATAAATTTATATATATATATATATATATATATATCTCAGTATCTGTATGTTGAATTTTTAATATGAAAATATGACACAAACCAAAGTATTTTAACGACAATGTAAACACACTCTACTCACTCTGACATTAATTTACATATCTTTACTTTCATTTCAAAAGGTTGTCAAGTGTTGTATCGCCCACTTTCAAATTAGAATTTTCTTTCCGGCTTTAAATGTGAACCAATTTATATTCGGTTTCAATTTAATGTTTGTCGAAGCATTTACAACCTTAATTAAGATGCAATTTTCCCTGACATGTAATATTGACGCATGCGCACTCAATCATCTATTTTGTATTTAAAAGCTCTCTCCAGGGAATACTTCCGCTGCTGAATGTAGTCCTTCTTTATGTGGCATCGTCAGCATTTAAGTTGTCTTCTCTGGTTCATAATTTGAAATGAGGCGGACCATTTACGCAGATGGTGGGGAACTGAATAATATTGTAAAGCGTAGTAAATTGTGTGCAGCAACATTATTACTGTAAAAAGTTCCCAAAAGTGTTCAAACTCAGCTTGCGAACTTTTTCATTTAATATGAACCGCGATATCTATCTATCTATCTATCTATCTATCTATCTATCTATCTCTCTCTCTCTCTCTCTCTATATATATATATATATATATATATATATATATATATATATATATATATATATATATATATATATATAATTAAAATAAAACAGACTACTTTAAGGTTGCATGTAATAAATTATTTCACCACAGCCCTTTTAAAATGACTGCGGATCATCAGACTTTACTTCCAAACAAAAAATGAAAAGACGGGCCGTATTAAACATATGTAAATTAACGAAGTGAGTAAGTAATTACATGGAACCTTAAAGTTGTCTGTTTTTATTTAAATTATTTGCTCTGGATTTACATTGAGCTCTCTGGATTATATCCTCCTTAGATTTACCCATACGGATTAACTAGTTTTTCATAAACTATATATATATATATATATATATATATATATATATATGTATGTATACAAGGTGATTGAAAAGTATTATTTTATGCATGAGTAGCCAGCCAGGAGTCGTGATTTAACACCCTGTGACTTTTCCCTCTATGATTGGTTAAAAGAGCAAATCTGCTATACCACAAGACTTTTGAAGAATTTGAAGGGCGAATACAAAAAGTTATGTCTTCTATGACACAAGAGTTTCTGGTGAAATCAGTTTTTGCAATTCCAGAGCGGCTCGTGAAGCTGGAATCGAAATCTGGTGCCCATAAAATATTAAATATACGAATAAACACGGCATAGTGGGTAGAGAGTATATATATATATATATATATATATATATATATATATATATATATATATATATAAAAGGAAAAGTTTATAGTAATTCCAACGAGTGAAAAGTGTGTGTATTAAAAAAAGAGAAGCCGCAAACGTTTTTAGTTGTAATGTGGATTTTAAAAAATATTATGTTTTATTTCCAATAACTTAGCTACACGGGTTTCGGACTAGTGATCCCAGGACTTATCAAGTTTATTTATTCTGGGACCTTAAAAGCGTGTAAATAGGGAGAAAAAAAATTATGAATTTCAAGAAACTAGAGTCCAATAATATTCAGACCCAGACCCTGTTTACAAAGGGAAGCACACGGGATCTGATATACAAGGACACTAGTACCTTGAGGTGAAATGTGGAGTGGGACCTCGATAAAATTATAAATCGGTCACCACTAAAATTTTCCACTCTAGTTTATTGAAATTCATAATTTTTTTCCTGCCCATTCGATTACATTCGTTAATTGAAAATTAATTTACACGCTTTTAAATTCTCAGAATAAATAAACTTGATAAGTCCTGGGACGAAACCGGTTGTTTTTATTTTAGCATTTGCTTTTAAAAATGCCTTATAAATATTGTCTTTTCCTATCTATTATTAAATTCTGTACCACAAAAAAACTTATATATATATATATATATATATATATATATATATATATATATTTCGATTATAGGTGCAGTTTAATTTATAATTACATGAATCATTCATACAAAAAACAAATATAGAGGTTAATGATTTAAATGGCGAGAATACATCGTCGCAAACAATTTCAATAAGGTACACTAACGCCGAACTTGTATATGAATATTCCAAAACAATAACACATATCTCATAGCATTTTTTCGGATTACATCTCTATTTTCGTTGTCCTCTTATTACCGAGAAGTAAAAAACAAGAACAAATCTATTTCCATACCTGAGGATGTCTGTAGGAACAGACGAAAGCTTGTAAAAACTAAAAAAGACCTTATGAAACTGGAATTTATGAACAGGGATCATATCATTCATATACAGGTTCGGGGTTAGTGTAACTTATTGAAATTGTTTGAGAAGATGCATTCTCGCCATTTAAATAATTAACCTCTATATTTGTTTTTTGTATGAATTATTTATGTAATGATATATATATATATATATATATATATATATATATATATATATATATATGTTTCATTAAAAACAACAGACAAGGTACTACGGTTAAGCTTTTTATTTAATTTTTCTTGTGTTCTAACAAGAGCTTTCTTTTCTGGACAAAGAGTGTGTAAGAACTGTCCAAATGTTTTATATTTCCGAGCGCTTTCGGCTATACATTTAGTCATTATCTTGTTAGACAGTTCTTACCGTTTGACAAAGACAATGCGACTGTAATGATGGACAATTTCAATCATACAAGAAAGCTGGAAGACCTCATTAGCAATGGTAGCTACAGCAAAGTAAAAAAGGAACCTACAATGAAAACGGAACGCAAACTGTCACAGATACAAATCAAGAACAAGGATCACTTCGCACCTAAGACCTATAGGCAGTTATCGCAGCGTTACACCAAGCTACCTCACATATACGGTCTCTCTAAGATTCCCAAAGATGGTATTCCGCTCAGGCAGATTGTTGGTTGCTAAGGCTCTGTGTGTCACCCTCTGAGTCGCTTCGTTGTGTACATAAAACCTCAGCTCATAAATATAGACAGATTATCTGAATGACTTGTACAAAATTCTTTCAGGATCCTTTATTGAAGTGATGCAAGGATTAAATTTCTTTCACCTGACATTAAGACTTCATCGCAGATTGAGAAAATATTGTCACCGTCTGTTTTCTCCTTCAATTTCCACCTTACTTGTTTCTTTTTCTTTAACAGAAGTATCCACCTAAGCTTTTATTTCAATTCCATCCAGCGTCACTGATCACGTACGGTATTGCAGCGAAAGTTCGTAATTTAATTCTCAGGTTTTAGCGCTGCTATTACCGTATCTTCTAAAGGTTCACATAATTTAGATATGTGTCTCGATAAACCATTTGACTGACTTAGCTTTTTTTGATGGCAGTAATTCTATTTTAAAATTAGGTGAACCTTCTACCGTAGATGGATTTGTGAAATTTTTTCACAGTAAAAATTATTCTGAACGCTTCTTTCTCTAACTGGCTATAACTCTTCCCAGCCGATAAAAGTGTTCTTGACGCATGCGCTGTCGTTTTCACAGAACCATCTTTGTTCTTATGCAAAATTACGGTACCGATACCGTATTTGCCAGCGTCCCTTGTCACGATTATTTCTAATTTTAGATTAAAATGCGTCCAACGTTAGAATTTTTTCATTTTTTTCGAATGCTGTTTGGCATTCAGCCGTCCAATTCCACTTGGAGTCATTTCTTAATAAATTATTTAACGGCACTCGCAAAAAATGCATGTTCGGAATAAAAGCATATTAATTTTCAAAACCTAAAAATGCTTGTAAAGATGACACATTTATTAGTCTGGTTTGGTTTGGTTTGTTTTACGGCATATAAACCTCAATGGGTCATTTAATACCGACAACTTTTTTTCCTGGTAATATTTTTGTTGTCAAAATTGTATAGCTGGGGATACTATTTTCAAAAACGTATTGCTGGTAATATTTTTTTTTTCAAAAACGTATTGATGGCAATAGTATTTTTTTCTTCAAAAATTTATTTCCGGTAATAATTTTTACAAAGTATTTCTTGTATTAAAACCTATTTTTACACTTTCAAAATGCTTTTTACCTCAATTTCGGGGTTAACTATTTGCCCATAGCTGGGACCCTAACAGGTACTACCACACCAGGTCAAGGTGGACCTGGAAACACCAGCAATTAAGAGGTGGTTCTACGCTCCACAAAGTCTCCTGATCAGAGGCCTTGCTGTTGGTCGTAGTTTATCGTCTTACCCTGGACGGCACATTTATTGGAGAAGGCATATTTTGAATTGTTCTTCTCTGGTTGGATCTGCTTTCCTACGGTTTTCGTCGATGATTTGGCCCAACAATTTAATTTTCGTCATGAAAAATTCGCATTTCTCGACATTCAATTTAAACCCGTATTCGTTTGTTTTTCTAAATACCTCATTTGCGGTCTGAATATGCTGAATATGAAAATATGCTGCTCTTGATTTTCTCATTTTATTAAAATGTCATCTAAGTAGGCGATCACGATGTTCAGATCGCTCAGCATTGTGTCCATTACTGCGGAAATATTCGTAGTGAAACCTGAATTTCGAAAAGTAATTTGTTAAACTTGTATGATTCCTTGTTTGCATTGCTTGTTAGCAGTTTTTAACATTCTTCGCCAACCTGGATTAGCAAATATGCGTCTGAAAATTCAAACATTAAAAAATACTGTCCGCCATTTAACTTTGCGAAAATTCCTTCTGGGCTTGATAGTGGGTAACTGTAAGCTTGTAGGCAATCATTCAGCTCCTTGCAGAAATCGACACATACACGGATTCTGTTATATTCCTTTTTTACGTAGACGGTCAGAGAGTCCCAATCGCCATAATCAACGTTGGAGATCACTCCCATATTCTCCAAGAGATTTAATTCCTTGTTTATCGTATCCAAAGCTGAAAAAAAGCACATTCCTGTTGGGCCTGAAGATTAGTAACACATTGGTTAGATCCAGTAACAGGACCCAAAGAGTTGTGAGTTCAATACCTGGTTAAGGCAATGGAGAACATGGAGAGGTGAATTAACAGAAGATACTTGATAACTGACATCTATTAGACATAGCACGTGGAACTAGAACAGTCTAACCCAGCGATGGAAATAAAGGGTTCAGTTCGACATTCGAACCACCTGAAGAAGGCCGGAGTGTATAACGGCCGAAACGTTGTGATAAACATGGTAACAAAGATGAGGACAATAGTCCGAAAACGTAAAGAGTGTACATAATACCTCATCTGAGAAATATAGACAGATACTGAAAGGCAGAAACGTTGAAATAAATATGGCGACAAAGATGAGGACAATTCTCCGAATAATGTAAATAATGTACATAATACCTCATTTCAGAAATATAGACAGATACTGAAAGGCCGAAACGTTGTAATACATATGGTGACAAAGATGAGGACAATAGTCCGAATCATGTAAATAGTGTATATAATACCTCATCTCAGAAATATAGACAGATACTGAAAGGCCGAAACGTTGTAATAAATATGGCAACAAAGATGAGGACAATAGTCCGAATAATGTAAATAGTATACATAATACCTCATCTCAGAAATATAGACCACATTTTCCTTCTACTGGAATTTGGTTCTGTCCCTCCTCGTAACCCTTCTGGAAATTGATTTTTCAACTATTTTTTTGCCTTTCAGAGTTACTAGAAGAGCCATCCACTTGATTACTAAAATAATTTATATCCGAACCCCAGACACTGAACAGCTGCATCCAAACTGTTCCGAACAAGTTACACATTTTTTCCATCATGAATGCATTAGCCCTCACAGTATTCCCATAAAACGATACATCTGATGTGAACTCATCTTTAAATTTAAATTTCTGTCTAGTAACGCATCGAGCAATTTTTGGGGTAATGTTAATATTGGCTTATCGATTCTTCCTCACGTTTCTTTGTTTAAAATGGCCAAATCTAATACTGTGTCTATCTGAAAGTTTATATTTCTTTTGTTTATTTTTACGGTTCAAAATTTTCTTTTTTGACCCTTGTCTGCGTTGTCTGTTGTCGACGCTAAGTTTACAGTACTCTTAAATTTTGACTTTTTATTCTTTGACCGTAAGTCGTAAGTTCACTATTTGCTGTCAACCCTTGTACAAAAACCAAACACTTAAACATGTCTGGTGTTAGTTCACTTAAGTTGAACTTTTTCAAATTCCCTGTTTACGATTGTATCATAAGTGATATAACCTTTATATTCGTTTTTTTTTAATCTAGATTTAGTTATTGTCAACGTGTATTGAACAATGAACATCCAGGCTGACTAGATTAAGTGTAGCATTTGACAGAAGAAGCAAAAGTGAAGAGCTGAAGTTAGCACGTAGATAACAACAAAAAGATGATGGCTACACTCTGATTGCGCCTTATATTACCTTCTTCCATTCAATGAGATGTTTATTGTTCTGGGTCCAGCCAGACTTGATGATGGCAGTGGCATTGAAAGAAATTCTGAAGAGGAACAAGCGAAGTATCACAAACGTATCAGTTCTGTTCAAGCTTAGTAAAAAAATTGACTTTTTATTTTTTTTTTTTTAAACTTTGCTGCATCCATAACATGTATTGGGCTTTCTAAAGTATTTTCATTTCCTATATTCTTAGGAACGAACCGAATTTATGTGAGATACACTATTCTTTGATATTAGCTTGCTAGATCCATTTTCAGTTCTGTTCAAGCTTAGTCAACATTTTAACTTTTTATTCTTTTTTTTCACTTTACAATGTGATGCAATGAATATGCATACACCTGGTTCCCCCTCACAGTAATATGATTGGCTGGTGTCAGGCATAAATACAAAATGATGTGGAGGTACATGGCTACGCCTATTGTCTTCGCTTATTGCCTACACCTATTGCCTACCACTACGATGAGGACCAGTCCATTACGATTACCTGCTAGATTGTCCTACTCGGCTACAGTAATCACCAACCACTTTGCTACTTCGGACAAATATATCCCTTTCCGGGACATATCGCAATGCAAAGTCTAGTGTCCAACATTTCCACGGTTGAAAATTTTAGTTTTTAAAAGGGCAGTTCCTCTTCAGATGTAGTTCACCGCATCCATAACATGTATTTGGTTTTGTAAAGTATTTTGATTTCCTATATTCTTAGGAACGGACCGAATTTATGTGAGATACACTATTCTTTGACACTCTTTAACTTGCAAGATCAATTTTCAGTTCTGTTCAAGCTTAGTCAAAATTTTGACTTTTTATTCTTTTTTTTAAGTTTACAATGTAAAGTATTGTGTCCAACATTTCTACGGTTGAAAATGTTTTCTTCTTAAAAGGGCAGTTCCTCTTCAGATGTAGTTCACCGCATCCATAACATGTATTTGGTTTTGCAAAGTATTTTGATTTCGCATATTCTTTGGGTCGAACCGAATTTATATGAGATATATCTATTTCCTCAATTCTAGTCGTATCGTGACGTAAGTTCACTATTCTTTGACAATATTCAGCTACTGCTTGCAAGGTCAATTTTGAATCATGTTCAAACTTAGTCAAAATTCTAGAAGGGATTTTCGCATCCCTATTTCCTGTTAACCCTTGTACGAAGATCAAGCACTTAAACATGTCGGGTGTTAATTCGCTTAATTTGAACTTTTCGCTTTCCATGTTTACAATACTAGCATAAGTGGTATAATTTTCATATTCGTTTTTTTACAAGATGTAAACATTGCCATCGTGTACTGAACAATGAACTTCGTTCACTTAAAAAATTTAATTAACAGCATAATAATTTCTTCAGAGGAGGAGCAATGGATAGCGGCTCGGATTGACGAAGCGGAGAGCCGGGTTCAAATTCCAGTCGAATCTATTATATTCAATTACGTGCCAATACCCTGAGGAAAGGTATGAATCCTCTTCTCTCCACCCAGCTATGAGCAAATAGCATGACACACCGGGGTTTATAGCCTTGGATTGCAACTGGTCTACCGCAAAAAATGGCAACATTGCGGGAAAAAATCTGCCTCGTCAGTCATGTATCGAAAGATACACGATCGCCTAAGCATGTCACATAACTAAGAATAGTTTCTTCAAACGACAATTCACTCGATTTATTCGGGAGGATGTAAATCAGGTATTTTTTGTGTTCCATAGGCCCTAGCTTCCTTAATAACAGGCGCCCTTTTTCACGTCAGACAGGCTTATGGAGTCTTTTTTGAAGATTTCCTCACAGCGTCTGTAGTATGCAGCAAATGTAACCTTTTGCATTTACTAGTGAGTCCTGTGAGAACAAAAAAAAAAAAAAGAAAAGAAAAAGTAGTCTTCTTTTCGTTAATTTTACGCATCATAAAAAGTTGTAGTATATTTTTATGTTCTTGTCTTATAATGGTTTCCAGGAATTGTTGTTGCCGTTCTTGTTATTGTCGTTTCTTCTTATTGATTTATTAATTTCAACATTACTGCTTTCAAGTCATCCATTTTTGTTTTATTGTCTTGAAGATTTCCTTTCAATGTAGATTTCAGATATCCTAATATTTCGTTGTTTCCGGCTTAAGTTTTTTTTGACGTACTGATTTCACAAGTTGAAAAAAACAAGAAACAAAACAAAACAAAAAAAACGAATCTTTGTTCACAACTATTATAATAAATAGTAAATCATCCTCGTCGCCAACGGTTGTGATGTGGGGTGTGGCAAGAACCAATACTTAACACATCAATTCAGTCGTGATAGTAGTATTCGATACTCAGCTAGACAAATCACTGCAATAGTATTATCATTCTTTTGTCAATTACTCATGATTATTCATGAGAGTAAGGTGGGTAAATTACTCTACTGACAACAGTTTCATAAATAGGAGAAAAAAACTATGACAAAGTGGACGTCATGGGTATGATGATGTTGAAGCTTAAATAAGCATGGAATAATACAACACAAAATGTACGTTAACAAAATGTATTGAAACAAAGAATAGGTACACAATATTTACAGTTAGTTTGGTATATTCTTGGGAAGACTGTTCCTGCATAATGGGTTGACTAAATCGCAGTCGGGCAGAGTCTCTGGATTCAATTTCTTAATCTCTACTATCTTCCCCGTCTTCCGGTACCAACCCATATTTATATGGTCGGTAGTCCGCTTATGTAAATTAGGTGTATCATACACAACAGATGATAAACTACATTCGACAGCAAAGCCTCTGATCGGGATGCACCTCTTAAATTCTATCATTCTTAGGTCCACCCTGACCCGGTGGGGGTAGCATTATGAAAGTATAAATAATATATTTTTGTAGTAAGAATACCAGCAATATATTTTCATAGTAAAAAAAAAATATATATCATTAATACATTATTGGAAAAGGAAGAGAAAAATTACGAGCAATATAGTTTTGAATAAAATTACGAAAGCTCCCCGAAAAATTAAATTTCGCAATTAAATGACAGATAACGAGTTAATATGCTGTTAAACAAACCAAACTTTGACAAAGTATTTTAGAACTTCATCGGAATAAAGTAATGTTGATGCTGATGGAAATATCCATGCCCACGAAGGAGGGGTCGTGAGTATTTTAAATTCATTTTTTAAATATATATTTTGTGCACAGTCTGGCCGAATTCATTTAATTGCTTATATTTAAGTATAAAAGTGATGAACAGGAGTACTGTTTATCACTTTTATACTTAAATATAATTCTTCTCTCATTAAATTGATTTTTCTTCTAATTCTTTTAAAATCTAAATTATGATCAAACTCATTACAGTGAGCCACTAATGTATTTGGTTATTTGTTTTGTATAAGATCCCTTTTGTGTTCATATAATCTTTTATTTACATTACTTGAGGCTTCTGTGTATTACGTGTGACAATTTGTTACATCTGACAGAATCAATTCCACCTTGAAGTTTTAGCTTATTATTTAGTTTTGTATTAAATTGGTTGATTTTGTTTAGTGGCATATCAACATCTATACGTTAATTAATGCTGAAATATAAATATTTTGAACGAAATTATATGCCTTAAACTGTAGATAAACTGTATTGTTGGTATTTTTAACATAAATATGTATTGTTTATAATATTACTATAAATACCTATTGGTGTTAATATTATTATATATATTGTTAATATTATATTAGGATCTTGAATAAGGTCTCGCTGTTTTCCAACAGATGGCGTTCCCAGAACTGTGTGCGTGTACTTTTCAGATGGTAATGCGTCTATAAGGAAGTACTGTAAGCAAGCTTGAAATTCAGTTTATGTCATTTCGCCGAAATGTAAACAACTTTGTTTTTCATAGTGTTAAGCACGTCGGATTTCGTGCCAAAGAAAGTGTATTCGCGGGGATTTTTACTGCGCTACTTTATTCAAAAGAAAGCTGCACAGAAATCTTGTTGAGACTTACGGCGACCATGCTCTGTCGGAAACAACATGCAGAGATTGGTTTAGAGGCTTCAAAAATAATGAGTTTGATGTTGAAGATAAAGAATTAAGGATTATTAAAAATATCATTCGAAGGGACATCGCGAAGAAAATCACGAAACAAATCAGTGCTTTGATAAAAGAAAATTTTCTATTGATAGTAGGTTTGTGACTGATGAGAGTGGAAATAGACATTGCCGTGTGGCCGCATTTGCCAAAAGAGCAGATCTGCTGAGCGCGACATGAGTTCGGGGAGATACAAGTTTCTTTGTGACGGCTTAATGTTCGCATGCCATTTCTTGCCGCAGTTAACACAAGTTTGAAGTTCATCTTCGGAATAAGCTACCAATTTTACTTTCAGTCAATTATGTGCTATACACGCCTAGACTAACGAAGCTGATTCTTTTCCGGCAGTATCTTGCCATTTCTTTCTGCGTAGACCAGTTGTCATCCAAGGCTATAGAACCCGGTCTGTCCAACTATTTACCTATAGCTGGAGGGAGAAGAAGAGGATTCATACCTTTCCCAAGGGTATTACCACGTAAGTGATACAGTAAACACTAAGTGTAAAGAATGTCTCTAGATGCTTAAAGCTATTCTTATACAAAAAACAAAAAACGAAACAAAACAAAAAAAGTCCTCATTAAATACAATATCTTTCATCATAGTGGTAGGTTTTTTTCAAATGTGTTGGAAATTTTTTAAAATTTAGTACCTTCGTCCTTAGGTGCTGCTAAGTAATGTGACCCGGACAGACTCATATATAAATTTTAAATTTATATCCCTGACGAGGCATATTTTTTCCCGCAGTAGGTTGCTATTTCTTACTACGATAGACCAGTTTCCACCCAAGGCTATAGAATCTGGTCTGTCCTGCTATTTAGCCATAACTGTAGGGGGCGGAGAGAAGAAGGGGATTCATACCTTTCCCAAGGGTATTATCGCGTAAGTAAATGTAATGGATTCGACTAGAATTCGAACTCGGCTCTCTGATTCCTCAATCCGAGCCCTCGAACTTAAATCTAATAAGTCTGATTGATAAGATAAATCTAACAGATTCTTCGTGTCTTAAGGATAATCTAAGACAGGACTAAATATTTGTATCATCAGGATCCGTTGATTCGATGTGGAGAAGGTCGTTGACGAAAATAAAGAACAAAGTAGATCCCATTATAGATCCCTGTGCTCTTACCACCATTAATGCAAAAAGATCTAGAGGTAAATGATTTTTATCGTTGAGTCGCCATCCAGTTCCTGGTTCGTTTACTAAACTTGTTAGCTTTTCAAAAATGACCTTTGGAACGATATGAACCCATCTCTTTTACTCTAGGTTGGGGTTTAATTAGCTGAGTAGATTTTGATCGTTATCTTTCCAAGAGAAGCAAAACTCCGAATTCCAATTGCGAAAAAGAGAACGGGAGACCACCCTCTCCACTATCCTTTCAAAAGGATGCATAATACTAATTCACAAATAACGAAATGGAATCTTTGGAGAGTCAAAATTGCCTACGTCCTGGTGTAGGCAATCAAAGTAAAAAAAAAAAAATGCTGTGAATGTTAACAACGCGTTTTAACCGAGGGAGAAAGTTTTGAAATTGCTACTCATTTACGAAGCTGTGTTCGCTTCTCTGTGCGTGAAAGCAAATCTTATTATATGACAAGAAGCAAAGGGAGAATTTACGAAGAAAGATATGAAGATAAAGAAGATGGGAAATTGAAAGAGAAGAAAGTAAAAGAGAAAATCGTAAAATAAATTGGAAATGTGGTGATGGTCGGGGAGAAAAACCGAATGAAAGAAGTGAAATATAAGAAAAAAGGCAAAAAAGAAGGGAAAACAAAGATGGAAAAATAATATGGCGGCATAGAAAGGAAAAGAAGAAGAAAAGAAAGAAGGAAATATAAAGTGTGATGGAAAAGATGTATAAGAAACAAAAAAGGCGTCAAATGAGTTGAATGTATGGAAAAGTGACGCAAGAAAGAGAAGAGAAAGAAGAAAAGACGTAGTAGTGAATGAAAGAAAGAAGCAAAGGGAAATTAAAGGAATTAACAAGGGAAATTGAGAAGTAAAAGAAAGCGAGAAGAGAAAGAAATAATGAAAGAGAGAAAGAAAAGGTTGTCAACATTGAAAGAAAGAAAGAAAGAAAGAAAGAAAGAAAGAAAGAAAGAAAGAAAGAAAGAATGATAGATTGCAAGCAGTGGAGTAAAGAAAGAAAGAAAGAAAGAAAGAAAGAAAGAAAGAAAGAAAGAAAGAAAGAACAAATGATAGATTGCAAGCAGTGGAGTAAAGAAAGAAAGAAAGAAAGAAAGAAAGAAAGAAAGAAAGAAAGAAAGAAAGAAAGAAAAACAAATGATAGATTGCAAGCAGTGGAGTAAAGAGAAAGAAAGAAAAAAGAAAGAAAGAAAGAAAGAAAGAAAGAAAGAAAGAAAAACAAATGATAGATTGCAAGCAGTGGAGTAGAGAAAGAAAGAAAGAAAGAAAGAAAAGAAAGAAAGAAGAAAAGAAAGAAAGAAAGAAAGAAAAAACAAATGATAGATTGCAAGCAGGAGTAAAGAAAGAAAGAAAGAAAGAAAAAGAAAGAAAGAAAGAAAGAAAGAAAGAAAGAAAGAAAAAAACAAATGATAGATTGCAAGCAGTGGAGTAGAGAAAGAAAGAAAGAAAAAAAAAGAAAGAAAGAAAGAAAAGAAAGAAAAAACAAATGATAGATTGCAAGCAGTGGAGTAGAGAAAGAAAAAAGAAAGAAAGAAAGAAAGAAAAGAAAGAAAGAACAAATGATAGATTGCAAGCAGTGGAGTAAAGAAAGAAAGAAAGAAAGAAAGAAAGAAAGAAAGAAAGAAAGAAAGAAATAGAAAGAGCAAAGGAAAAATTGTAAGCCGTGGAGTACTGAAAAAAGAAAGAAAGGAAGAAAGAAAGAAAGAAACGAACGACAGAGAAAATATTGTAAGCACTGGAGTAGTGAAATAAAGAAAGAAAGAAAGAAAGAAAGAATGATTATAAGCACTTGAGTAGGGAAAGAAATAAAGAGTGTAAGCACGTGAGTAATGAAAGAAAGAGAGAAAGAAAGACAGAGAGAAAGAAAGAAAGAAAAATAGGATATGATAAAGTCGGCAAGTATGCAAAGAAGATGACAAACGAGAAAAATAGTAGAAATGTATAAGATTTTAAAAGAAAAAGAAGGAAGACGATTATTAAAGACGGTAGTTCCTTTCGCTTGGTGATCGCTCAGAGTGGCTTATCTGGATTCCAGCATGTGAGTTGGGTGTGTGGGTAAAGTCTCGCTAACACGGACATTAGTTGTGGCTGGCCGTTTCATACGCCATTCGAACTGCCGGTATTCCGTCATAGGTGCTACTATTAAAAGAACGGGACTGGAGAGCCAGATTTCACCGGACGTGCAAATGCGAAAGTGAACATCTCGAAACAATTTGATGGACAGATCAAGTGCATTTCGACGGGCCGAGTGATGGCATGACACTGATGGAAGCGCCGCCTATTGCCGGAGCCCAATTTTCTTCCTTTCATTCAGCTTTTACAAGCGGGAGGCTGGAGGAGATTCTTCCTAACAGAGTGTAAATGCATGTCAGAGTAATTTCGTTCTTGCAATTCTTTCTGTTCAAGAATTTGATTTAGCCATCAATCGAATTGTCTTCTTTTATTCACTTTTCATTCGTTCAGCCAATTTTTTTCTTTCTTTCCTTGTTTATTTTTATTCTTTCTTATTCTTTCTTTACTTAGTTCCTTCAAGAAAGCTCATATATATATATATATATATATATATATATATATATATAGCATAATGAGAAGCCACGTATACTTTCTTAATATGTATATATAGAAAAAGTTTCAAATTAAAAATTATAATGTTTTATTTTATGAAAGTATTTATTTATTTATATATATATTTGATATTTCAAATTGTCCTCAATTTTTCATCAGAAATAACTGTTTGTTACAAATAAATTAAAATTACTGTTTGTTGGTAAGTAGCGTCCTTATAATATTTATATATATAATATTTATTTTAAAAATTATAATAAATATGTAATTATCGCTCTACTATCGGTATCGGGCCCTCTTTTGGATTAATGAAGTGAACGTTGGAATTTATATATTACTTTCGTTCTCATCGCATATATATATATATATATATATATATATATATATATATATATATATATATATATAGTCATCCACAGACAGACTGTTTCGCATCTCATCAGTGTGGCTAGACGGCCGGTTGTCTCTAGCTAGGACGGAAACCCGACTGAATTGGCATCAGTCAGGGGGATTCTACGACTAAGCCGTTGGCGCACGGCAGGGATGAAGCGTGTTTATTTTTAGATAAACACACAGTAACAGAACTCGATTTGTTTTTCCGAAGAAAAATATATATATATATATATATATATATATATATATATATATATATGTGTGTGTGGTTGTGTGTGTGTGGGGGAATGCTATAGTATGCAGAGGGTTACAGAGAGTGAAAGTGAGAGAAAAGATTAAGTAATGGAGGAATCAGGGAAGACAAAAGATGAACTGAAATGAATTCAAGAAAGAAAATGGCGATTGAGGTTGCATTTAAATTTTTGAAGATTGTATTTATCAGAGAAGCACGTAAACGAAAGGCAGTTCCAAGGGCGGGAATTGCAAGAAAAGAATCTGTTCCTTCGTTTTATATATATATATATTGTGTTTTTTCCGACTTTTATTTAAGTTTTATTTATCCATTTCAAATGATTTTCTTTTTCCTTTCTTTCTGTCTTTCTTTCATTTTTAGATTTTCTTTTAGATTTTCTTTCTTCTCTTTTTTCTTTGTTTGTTTGTTTGTTTTATTCATTCATTCATTCTTTCTTTCTTTCTTTCTTTCTTTCTTTCTTTCACCTTGATTTCTCCTAACCTGTGACGATTTAAGCGTTCGTTTTTCTCCATTTTTTTTAAAAATATCTTTCTCTTAATTATTAGTTTTTACTTTCTTCTTTCCTCCATTTTCCATTTTGCATGTTTGATTTTTCTTTCTTTCCATTTGAATTCCTTCCTTTTTTTTATTTTTCTTTCTTTCTGTTTGCATTTCTCTCTTTCTTTATTTTTCGTTCTTTCTTTTTCTTTCTTTCCGTTGGCATTTCTCTCTTTTTACGTTTTCTGTTTCTTTCTTTCTGTTCGCATTTTCCTCTTTCTCTTTCCTTCTCTTCGCCTTTCTCTTTCTTTTTCTTTCTTTCTGTTCGCATTTCTCTCTTTCTTTTTCTTTCTCTTCTTTTTCTTTGTCTTTCCTCTCTTTCCTTCTCTTCGCCTTTATCTTTCTTTTTCGTTCTTTCTTTTTCTTTCGCATTTTCCTCTTTTTCTTTCTTTTCTTTCTTTCTTTTCGAATTTCTCTTTCTTTTTCTTTCTTTCTGTTCGCATATCTCTCCTTCTTTCTCTTTCCTTCTTTCTTTTTCTTTCGCATTTTCCTCTTTTTCTTTCTTTTCAAATTTCTTTTTCTTTCTTTCTGTTCGCATATCTCTCTCTCTTTCTTTTTCGTTCTTTCGTTTTTCCTTGTTTCTCTTCGCATTTCTCGCCTTCTCACATTTGCAGATAAAATCATATCTTTTTTCTTTCATTTTTTCCTTTCTTTTCATTATTTCATTCCATCAAGGAACCTTGAAAAGTTTGCTTTAGTTTTATTCAGGGTGGGGCAGAAATACCTCCTTCATTTTAATGGTTGACGAAAAGACCAAAGGAACGGTCATTGCAAAAACTATTTCACTGTTATTTAAACACAATGCTCCAGGTTGTATTCCTTTCATTTGTAAAATGGCACCCTGTAAATTGTGACTTCTATTCGCCATACACTGTAGACGATTATTAAAGTTTTTCCATGGGCCGGAAGTCGAGCACATCGAGGTGTTACAGATTCTTTTAAGCGTTAAACCTATGACCTTGAAATTTTCAATCCATAGCAGTATCGATTTTCTGTCCGGAACAGCATCATTTGATGTAACCTGAAATGAGCACTAAAAGATGACTGTCTTAAAGTTCGTTTCAACAGCAAATGCACGGTGTACACTAGTCGAAACCATGATGGTAACTGAAATATAAACGATAAGATCTTAACTAAAAGAAGACACTATTGTCACCTGTCCAAGTTCTCGAGAAACACTCAAGTGACAGCTTAAAATGTGGGGTCTATTTTTGCTGCACTGTGTTTTCATTATTCTTTCATTCAGCAAGTCTTAGATGTACCTTCTAATTTTTTTCCTTTCCTTCTTACTTTATTTCGGATTTGAAATAATGAAATCTTTCAAAGACATTTTCTTTTTTAAACTTTGCGCTTCATTCAATATTTTATCGTTTGTATATTTTTTTTATTTCAAAATGTCTAAAATTAGGTGATTTGAATTACCTTTTTTTCGTTTTTCATTTTTTCCTTTGCTATACTTTTTTTTTAATTTCATTCCTACTTTTCCTTTGATATTGCCTTCTCTCTCGATTTCTGTTAAACTTTCTTACTTTCTTTGTTTCGCGTTTTATTCAACTATTATATTTTTATTTCTTTGTTTTTTTTCTTTCTACTTTTCCTTCTTCCTTCCTTTATTTCTTTCTTTCTTATAGCCTGTCACTCTTTATGATATTCGGCTTGTTATAGTCTCTTTTATTTCTTTTCCCCTCTTACAATTCTTGCTTGATTGCTTTTCCATTGCCTCTTTCTTTCTTTTTTCTTTCTTTTTTCTTTCTTTCTTTCTTTCTGAACGCTGGCTTTTAGTTTGTCTTTCTCGAATTCAATAATTTTATCATCTTTTTTTCGTTCGTGGCTTACGGCGATATCCCTCTGTAACACGGCTTACAATCTTTTCTTTCTTTCTTTCTTTCTTTCTTTCTTTCTTTCTTTCTTTCTTTCTTTCCAGTACTTACAATCTTTTCTTTGCCCTTTCTTTCTTTTTTTCTGAACGCTGGCTTTTAGACTATCTTTCTCGAATTCAACGATTTAATCATCTTTTTTCTTTCGTGGCTTACAGCTATATCACTCTGAAACACAGTTTCTCGTAAGATCACCGAAGTTAAGTAGCTTTGAGACTCTTCAGTACATGGATGGGTGACCGCTTGGAAATATCAGGTGCTGTATGCTTGGGTGTGCTGGTGGTATAATGAATAACGGCTGGGAATTGAAAATCGGAGAGATAAGTTCCAATTCTAGTCGGGTCGTTATAAACATCTATTCGCAAATACCCATGGGAAAGGTATGAATTCTCTCTTCTCCCTCAGCTATGGCTCAATTAATAGAAATTGTGTCAGTAAATCATTAACATTACTAAAGAAATTATTTCAATCTAAAAATACTGCCTGGTTTTAAATAAACTACAAATGATTAAAAAACCTTCAAAAATTTATTTCGTATTTAATTTTTCCTTTTTATGTTTGGTATTTCATGTTTACCTGTTTTTGCTCGGGTTTTCTTTTTAGCTTGGGGAGACGACCTGAATGCCAGACTCTGTCAAAGGCTTTCGAGATATCCAATACTACAGTTCAGGCTTCACCGTTTTTATCTACAGCATGATAGGCTCTTTCCGCAATTATCGTCAGTACGTCATCGACTGAACGTGAGTTAAGATGCAGCCAATAGGAGACGTTATTAAATTACATAATTTTCTTGTTTTAGAGACCAGTTGTAATGATGAATGAAAAGAGATGTGTGTTGTAGAGTAGTTTTCACAGTGGAGGCTTGTATTTCACTAAGTCGGTCCTAAAAAAGGTTCGACGTACAAAACGTTAGGAACTTGAAATAATAGTTAATGACGCAACGATCTAGTTGTGGTGGTTGATACTTTAATGTCCGACATCGACTGACTCACCAACTTACTGAGCCCCCTCTGGTGACTGCTACTACTTATTATATGTGGGAGAGTCTATTAATAATAGAATAGGTATGTTCTAGTATAACAAGATGAAAAGTAGATTGCATACGACAATGTTGATTGCAAAAACAGTGGAGAAAGATAATGTGCGTGTGTTGGGATCATTGGGTTATTATTCATTTAGAGTTCTTAAAGCGCAATGAAACACAACATGCACATTAATACCCCCAGCAGCTGGAACGAACCAATAGAATTTGCGCAGGTTTATAGGAAAAATGAAT
This sequence comes from Acanthosepion pharaonis, assembly GCA_903632075.3. Taxonomy (NCBI): domain Eukaryota; kingdom Metazoa; phylum Mollusca; class Cephalopoda; order Sepiida; family Sepiidae; genus Acanthosepion; species Acanthosepion pharaonis. The sequence goes on from CAHIKZ030001040.1 coordinate 1,004,351, forward strand.
TTTATTAAAAGAATAAAATCCATTAATTCATACAGAGTGCGTTAGATAAATTGTCGTCTAAATGAAGCAAAATATGAAAATAAGACGGACATCTCATTTTAACAGATCTACAGGGTGCGATGGATAAATTGTTGTCTAAATGATGTAAAAAAAGAAAATAACACTGACATCTCATTTTAACAGATCTACAGGGTGCGATGGATAAATTGTCGTCTAAATGACGTAAAAAAAGAAAATAACACTGACATCTCATTTTAACAGATCTACAGGGTGCGATGGATAAATTGTCGTCTAAATGACGTAAAAAAGAAAATAACTGACATCTCATTTTAACAGATCTACAGGGTGCGATGGATAAATCGTCGTCTAAATGACGTAAAGAAAGAAAATAACGCTGACATCTCATTTTAACAGATCTACAGGATGCGATGGATAAATTGTCGTCTAAATGACGCAAAATATCAAAATAACTCTGACGTCTCATTTTAACAGATCGACAGGATGCGATGGATACATTTTCGTCTAAATGACGTAAAAAAGAAAATAACTCTGACATCTCATTTTAACAGATCTACACGATGCGATGGATCTCCTCATCTTCATTGCCATATTCACAACGTTCTAAATTCCAATAACCCGAAGAAGGTCGAAGCGTACAACAGCCGAAACGTTGTGAATATGGCAATAAAAATGAGACTAACAGTCCTAATAATGTAAGTAATCATAATACCTCATCTCAGAGATATAGACAGAAATCCAAAACTTTTGTGGCTTTTCTCTCTTTCAAATATATATATAAGATAATGCTACTTCGCGTATTGAGCACTTTACGTAGTTGCCTTTTACACGTCCTGGTTTTTTTTTTCTTTGGACTTTGAGATTGAACACTGTACGATTGTTTTCGCCTTATTTTAATGTTCTTGGTTCTTTTTTTATTCTTTATTTTCCCTTGGGTACCGATTTGTTCTACTACAAGTCGAACTATCGAAGGTTTTTCCAAGCGAGTACCTGTGTGTGTGTGTGTGTGTTACATGAACTGACAAGTAAATATTTATGTACAGCGGAGCATATCAGTTTGTTAATGTGAGATGTTTTGGATATGCAACTCAGATTCTCTTTAAAATAAATTTGCATAAAAAAACCTCCTCGCTAATATCTTCATTTCACACCAGGTGGAGCTGTTTGGTTTCTCATGGGAGGGAGAAAAATTATTAATCTTCAAAACACGACCAGAAGAAAACTACAAATTGATAAAAAATAAAAAAAATAAAAATAATGCTGACAGGGATTAAAAAACTAACATCAGAGATATGTAAATTTGCAGACATATGGTCTTTTAGAGTGTCAGACATTGGTTTTTGCTTGAAGCCTTTATGCGTCGGGAAGCAAGTTAGCCATTATGTAAATGAAGTTTGGTGTATTATAAAGTTTATAGGTCGAAATTTGATAATAAACTTTTAGGTTACTTGTATAAATAGGATTATATCCCTTTTTGTATCATTTTAGAGTTATTTAGTATCTTAAGAGAATATGATATCGATACAAAACAAACGCGCGCGCACACACACACACACACACACTCTTCGTAAGAATTGGACGTTATGGCGACTGGTATGGCGTTTATATATCATGTATGATGCGTTAAAAATTCCCTTTTTAAGTGCGCCGATAGCCTAGGGGTAAGTGTTTTTGACTGATATCAAATCGGTCGAATTTCGATCCCGAGAATTGAAGCCATCGCATATCTAGCCACACTGACGAGCTGTGACACAGCGAAACAGGCTGTCTGTGGATGAATATATATATATATATATATATACTTACACACACATATATATATATATATATATATATAAAGAGAGAGAGAGAGAGAGAGAGAAGGCAAACCTACAAAGGTTTCTTTTTTTCTTTGGACTAAGGGCTTAACCTGTACCTGTAACGGCATTCACCCGGGGTGGGTTGAGCCGGCTCCAATATTGGAGTTTCATGGGAATTTGGAATTCCCAAGCGGTCTCCAACCCGCATGTATAGCATATGAGATTTGATTATAGTGGTGAAGGTTTCGTGCAGGACCATCCACACTTTTTGAAGGGCCGATTACAGAGACCTGGTGCACTACGTGCCACAAGGTCCCCAAACGGCCTTCCGCAGGTTTTGAATTCAGAGTTTTCCTTCTCCTAGACCAGTTGCTATCCAAGGCTATAGAACCCAGTCGCTCCTGCTATTTACCCATAGCTGGAGGGAGAAGAAGAGGATTCACACCTTTCCCAATGGTATTAGCACGTAAGTGAACGTAATGGATTCGACTGGAATTCGAACTCGGCTCTCCGATTCTTCAATCCAATCCGCTATCCATTAATCCACCGTGACTTGACGATTCTATTAACACGGTATTCGTTGCCGAATTGGTGATAAAGTGGATACAGGTGAAATTCATGTGGAATGAACAGTCTTTCTTTTAGTAGAACTGAATATATGCTGGTAGTTATTAAATTCAATGTTGATGAAAATAAAACACAGTGAATAGATACAAAAAAAAAAGAATTATATACGCCGACCTGTTTCCTCACCTGATGGACTTTATTATGGCAAATATAGTGATTTTATTTTGCAACAAGTATATATAAGCGAAGGAACGTGTGTATTAATATTAGAGGGTCGATGAGGAAAGACCGTATGTATGGCAACAGGACTATGCACATTGTCACTAGCAGGAGAACCCCGTCATGGCAGTAAAACAATTTCTGCGACTACATCGCCCGTTACATCTGGCCTCCTAACTCCCCAGACTGCACCCCCCTTGATTATGCTACCGGTGAGGAATCATATATATATATATATATATATATATATATATATATATATATATATATATATATATTATTATACCGAGCACTGATTTATTAATACCAGCCATCTATCTATCTATCTATCTATCTATCTATCTATCTGTATGTATGTATGTATGTATGTATGTAAGCAAATATATGGATATAGATCCGACAGTATGAAGAAAAATATACGGAAAAAACAAACAAAAATCCTAATATGCAATTATGCTGTTTTAATGTTAATATAATGTCAACGTCGGACGTTTCGGTCTAGTAGACCATCTTCAGGACATATTCATAAAATATAATTAACATTAGACGATATTTAATTCAACATGAAAAGACGATGCACATGTTTCATACCTAATTAAGAGACCAGTGAGTACATTCAATTATTTTTTAAGTTTTTAAGATGTCACAGATACATGAAAAATCTATATAGACTTTTTTTTTTTATAGTGAATTATAATTCTGCATCTAAGAAAATTAAAATGTTATTTCAATTGTCAGGTGGAAATGCCATAAGTACACTTTATACCCATTAGCATAATATATAATTAAACCACTTGCCACAATCTGTCTTTCTGCTACATAAATTGTGCTTTTTCCCGTCGCAGTGTAATCTTCTTCTATGTGCTTTCAGGACATTATTGGTCATGACTCTCCACAATTTCCTCCCCGTAGTAGTTCTTAATATATTGTATCCACTTTTATCTCTCCTAAACTAATAAACTTTCCAATAATGCTTGGATAGAGCAGTTTGATTTCTCAACAAAGAATTGGAAAAGGAATGTCGGTGAATGTATAGTCTCTATCTTCACTTTCCAGCGGATATCCCTATGTATGTCTTTTTTTTATCGTTAATGTTTTCCTTTCTGAAAATGGTAGCTTGGTATATATATATATATATATATATATATATATATATATATATATATATATGCAGGTGTGTGTATGTGAGTGCATATATATATATATATATATATATATATATATTCATATACGTACTTATATATATGTAAGTATATTTATATATATGTATGTATATGAATATATATATATATATATATATATATATATACATGTCTTTACACACACACAAACACACACACACACACAAACACACACACACACACATATATATATATATATATATATATTGGTTGTCCATATGATTTGTTTTGTTTCCTTAACGGTATATCAATGTTTTATGGATCATTTAATGACAAAATTTACTTTTCTTGGGACCATTTATAATTTATTTTACAAAAATGTATTTTTTCTTCTTAACTATTTACCCATAGCTGGGACCCTAACAGGTGCTACCACTTCGAGTCAGGAGGATCTGGGGACAACAGCAATTAAGAAATGGTACCACGCTCCTCAAAATCTCCCGATCAGGGCCCTTGCTGCAAGGAGGTAGTTTATCGTCATACCCAGAACGTGTGTATATGCACGTCCACAACAATATGCACGGATATATAAATTTTAACGGCCTCTGATTTTTAAGTTCTAATATTGTTTGACAATTATTCGTGTGATAAATCCGAGTGCAAACCGTTAGGCCTTCGTATTATTTACGCACGATCGAAGCTACTCCCATCAATTACTGATTCCGTCCATATTAAAGTCGCGTGAAGCTTTCTTATGGAGCAGACGTTAACCGGCGAGATTTCCCGCCTTTCTTCCTCAATTAGGAAGAAGAATCGGAAGCAGATGGAATTTTAAAAAAATCATCAAACATTTCCTTTAATTTCCATGTTTATATATTTTATTTTATTATTTTATTTATTTATAGATCACCTTGATCTCGAAATCATTTTTTTAAATATACTTTTCCACCAGAAATATTTTATTTTGACAGTGACCTCTAAGGTTTGTCATCATCTTTCATGAACTTTGACTGCGAATACTTTAACTTTTCTTAAAATCATCCACTTCTGATCGATATATTCCAGGATCTACCTGAAATTTATTTTCGGTAACATTGCTCCTTGACAGACAATGAATGATTTATTAACGTTAGAAATAAGAAGTTTTTTCTTATTAGAAGGATCCAGAAAAGAAAGATGGGGACCAGAGATTTTGGAATTCAAGGATTCTAAAGAATACCAGTTACAGAAAAAGGAATTCGGTTTACTGCACAGTGGTACACATTGGTTCCTGAAAATGATTGAGAAGGCCAAAAACACTTGGCCAACACACTAACATAATATGAACTTGGGACAGTTTATCTACAATTTTGAACAAAATATTCAAAACTTCTTCTAAAATTGGTAAAAATACAATAAATATTAAACACGTTGTAAGACGAAAGAACTGAAGTTTATTTCAGTATTCACCAACTTAAACAAGGAAACTATCCAGAGGAGTTGCCGGAGATTCAGAAGCCGTCTGGAGTTCGTTTTTTGAAGCCAATGGCGATTTCATTGTATGGCACCTTGCATTTATTGGAAATATTCATAGAAATATGAGTTAATTTTTTCTTATTCAGTTTATTAAACAGGTTGTTAATTTTTTTTTCTTTAAAACGGAAAATAACTGGGTTGAAAATAATTCACTAAGAATGTACTAAACGATCCTAAAGCAAGGAAAGAGAAAGAAAGGTTCGATCGGGAACGATTGGTTGAGAGCGATCACCTGACATGAGAGAGACTAAGAGAAATAGATATGCGCCGCCCCCCCCAAGAGCACTGTGAGAAAGTAGGGGTGAAAACAATAACGATAATGGAAAGTCAAAATTAATACGGCTTTTGAAATTATCGAGAAACCCCTGACGCCGACCGACCCACCCCGGCTTGTTGCGGCGTCAATATAAGCAGGACCCCAGTCGGCAGAAATCAGTTGGAGCTGAAGTTGAGTTGAAGTTGGAGTTGGGTTGGGCGTGAGTTGCAGTTCACCCTCGGACGACAGAAGAATCCTCGAAACAAGAAATCCTTCCAGCCCAAGTTGAAGACAAAGAAATCTTCCACCGAATTGAGAGACAAGAAATCTTCCACCGAATTGAAGCAAAGAAATCTTCCACTGAATCGAAGCAAGAAATCTTCCACTGAATCGAAGCAAGAAATCTTCTACTGAATCGAAGCAAGAAATCTTCCACTGGGTTGAAACAAAAAAATCTACCAGTCTAAACAAACGAAGAAGAAATACAGCCCACGTCGAAGAGAAGAACCAACTGCGAACGACCGATAGAAATTAGCCCAATGTCGAACTGAACCACACGCCGACATACATACATGATTCTAGAAAGTAGGTAGTTCGACATTTTTTTGCTATTTTGTGATAGAAACTTGGTGCCATAGTTCACAGAACGGGTCGGGAAGTGAGAACTATTTTGTTTTTTTATGTAATAGACATTGAGATATAAAAGGTTGTTACCCTTTTTTTATCAGCAATTTTGTTGGTGTCGTGAGTTTTTTGTTTTGTGTTTCGCCACCCCGTCGGACTCAGCTCGTATCGGCCCCAGCCCCTGCTGGTCCCGTCTGTCTAAGATCTAAACACAGCGTGGGTAGACAGACCGGGAGATCGGTACAGTTGCTTTAGTGACCAGGTGTTGGAAGCGAGTCGGGAGAGGCGAGGCTGGTGATCATCTGACCAGAGGGTTGGAGCGGCACGCTTGGACCCAGGAGGAGCGACCAGGAGGAGCGACGTCACCGTCGGCGCCGTAACCAAAGGATCCGACACTGGGCCAGGGTGTAACCGTCACAAGTGGTGCTGTGACCAACGGATCAACCCTGAGACAACCACGTCATATATGGTGCCGTGGTGACCGAGGGATTTCAACCCTGAGAAGACCACGATCGACCGCCGTTGCTGAAAGTTCAAGCAGAAATCAGAACGACCGGGACCAAAGGAAAGAAGGAACAGAATCGTCTGTAAGGTAGGACACCTTGTTTTGTTTCCCCAACCTCGATTGTTGCTATATAGACTGTCTTTCTCTGTAGACATGTCAGATTATGAGTCGGATAGAGCAGTGGGGGTGAAGAAGAAGTAGGGCAGGGGGTTGTCAGTGGATCTAAAGGAAGCTGTTGGGTGGACCGAGGGTCCCAGTATTTGATGGCAGCAGGGAAGGAGTTTAGAACTGGCTGGCAATCCTCGAGAAGAGCTGAACCATCTACGAGCTCTCGGACCAAGAAACCCTGTACCTGGCATACGATGCCACAAAGGGAAAAGCGTCTGAGTTCGTAAGGGGGCTCGTGGAGAACCAACCCCGCTTATTTGGGAAGAAATAAAAAACTGCTGACCAAAGAGTTCGCCGACGAAGGTACGGCCATAGAGGCCATGAGGGC
>CAHIKZ030001041.1:0-57500 GCA_903632075.3 Acanthosepion pharaonis
CACATATTCGGCCCATGGTGTCCTCAGCATCCTTCTGTAGAAATTTCAACTGTCTCTTCCTGATGTTAAGTGTAAGTTTCCTTTTTGTTTCCATTTTCTCTAAAACTTCGTCGTTGCTTACACATTCGGTCCATGGTATCCTCAGCATCCTTCTGTAGAAATTTCAACTATCTCTTCTTAATGTTAAGTATAAGTTCAGTTCGACATTCCAACTAACTGAAGAAGGCCGGCGCGTACAACGGCCGAAACGTTGTAATAAATATGGCGACAAAGATGAAGACAGTAGTCCGAATAATGTAAATAGTAACCCAAAAAGAGTTGATATGCCGCTAAAAAACAAACACTATTCATAATGAGATATTCCGTTGTTATGCCACGTTAAAGACGTGTTTTGTGATTTAATAAAATGTTGGTGGGGGTCTGGCATTATTTGTACTTTTGGCGACTGAAAAGCATTTTAAATATAATATTGTGGTAATTTCTTTTACAGTATATATATATATATATATATATATATATATATATATATATATAATTATTCACACAAAACTAATGCAAAGGTTAATGATTTAAATGGCGAGACATCCATCTCGCAAACAATTCAAATAATTACAAAAAACCTCCAGATCCGTTATGAATGAATTGATCCTTGTTTATATAAATTTCTGCCGTATTAGTTGTTATTTTTACTACAAGCTTTCGTCTGTTCCTACAGATATCTTCAGGTATATATTTTGACAGTAAAATTTACCAGTAAATAATTTGTTCATTACCATATTTGGTATAAACGCAAACACTTTAAAAAAGAAATTTAAAATCAAACTCAGCGTTGCTTTGGCGCGTTCAAAACCAATATCTCATTTTCAATAGCATTTCGGATACAATACACATATATTTTCGATGTCCTCTTATTACTAAGAGAAAAAACAAGAACAACATCTATTATATACCTGAAGATGTCTGTAGGAACAGACGAAAGCTTGTAGTAAAAATAACAACTAATACGGCAGAAATTTATATAAACAAGGATCAATTCATTCATAACGGATCTGGAGGTTTTTGTGTACTATTTGAATTGTTTGCGTGATGGATATCTCGCCATTTAAATCATTAACCTTTGCATTAGTTTTGTGTGAATAATTCATGCATTTGTAAATTGATTGCACGTTTATTGTAATTTAAATAACTGATCCATGTGCGACTTTTGGTTAATAAGTGCGACATTACTGTAATTATTGAACAATATCGTTCATGCCACTTTGACAGTAAAATTTACCAGTAAAATAATTTGTTCATTACCATATTTGGTATAAACGCAAACACTTTAATAAAAGATATTTAAAATCAAACTCAACGTTGCTTTGGCGCGTTCAAAACCAATAAACATTCCATTTTCAATAGCATTTCGGATACAATACATATATTTTCGATGTCCTCTTATTACTAAGAGAAAAAAACAAAGAACAACATCTATTATATACCTGAAGATGTCTGTAGGAACAGACGAAAGCTTGTAGTAAAAAAATAACAACTAATACGGCAGAAATTTATATAAACAAGCATCAATTCATTCATAACGGATCTGGAGGTTTTTGTGTACTATTTGAATTGTTTGCGAGATGGATATCTCGCCATTTAAATCATTAACCTTTGCATTAGTTTTGTGTGAATAATTCATGTATTTTAAAATTGATTGCGTTTATTGTAATATATATATATATATATATATATATATATATATATATATATATATATATATATATATATATATATGGATAGCGGCTTGGAATCGCAGAGGCGAGTTCGAATTCCAGTCGAATCCATTATATTCACTTACGTGCTAATACCCTTGGAAAAGATATGAATCCTCTTCCTCTCCCTCCAGCTATGGGTAAAATAGCAGAACAGACTGGGTTCTATAGCCTTGGATTGCAACTGGTCTAGGAGAAGGACAACTCTGAATTCAAAAACTGCGGAGGGTCGTTTGGGAACCTTGTGGCATTCGGTGCACCAGGTCTCTGTATTCGTCCCTTCAAAAAGTGTGAATTGTCCTGCACGAGGCCTTCACCACTATAATCAAATCTCATGTGCCGGTGTCGGGCTGTCGGTTTCCTGGAAACTGATCTGCTTGACCCTCATACGTCGAATCTCGACAGGAGAGTCGATTATATATATATATATTAAGGAAAACGCTCAGTTTGTAATAAACAGAATGAGCAAAACTTACCGGCCTGAATCTCCGAGAATATCCCTTTCATATTATATATATATATATATATATATATATATATATATATATATATATAAGATAGGATGTGGAACAGATCGGCAACTTTCTACATTTAACATGTTTTGGGGGCGAAAGTGCTTCTAATAAATCAAAACCTGTCAAATTTATAAACCTTTCTTTTCGTTCCTTATCTCATCATTTTGTTGAGTCCAACTTCATATTTGATCCCAATTATATATATATATATATATATATATATATATATATATATATATATATGTATGTATATATATATATAAAAGCTGTGTTGTGGCGCCTGTTTGCACTGTTCTTCTCGGTGATGCGGTGGTATGCTTTTCGAGATACAAAACCTGGCGTTAAATTTCATTTTCGAACTAATGGAGGACTGTATAACCATCAGTCCAAAGCACTTCTACGTACCAGTATTATACGCGGTCCACTTTTTGCAGACGACACTGCCGTTGTCCTTGTAGCTAACTCTTTAGAGGAAGCTCAAGATTTACTCAACCGGTTTTCTGCGGCATGCAAGGCACTCGGACTTACCAATCAGCATCAAGAAAACTGAAGTTGTTCATCAACCTTGCTCGACACCGAAGCTAATTAAAGGTACTTTTACAAGTTGATGGAAAGAAGCTCAAGTATGCGGGATCTTTCAAATACCTTGGGAGAATGGTAAATTCAAGTGCATCACTTGATGACGGGATTGTTAATTGCATTGCAAAAGGCAGCGGTTCCTTTGGTTCGCTTCGTCATAGGTTATGGAACGAAATGGGAAATAAAGCTTTGCACTAAAATCCAAGTGTACAGAGCTGTCGTTTTGTCAACTCTTTTTTGGTTCTGAAACATAGGCACCTTATAGATGGCACATTAAACGATTAGATGTCTTCCATAAAGTTCCCCGTACAATCTGTGATCTAACGTTTGATAATCGAGTGTCAACTGACGACCTTTTTGAGAAATGCAAAATTTGTACCATCGAGACCTTCATAATGCAATCACAACTACTTTGAGCTACCCATGTGGCAAGGATGAGTGATGATCGCATACCAAAAGTTCTTTTTTATAGGGAACTCAATAGTGGTCATAGAAATGTTGGTAGAACTTGGCTCAGGTATAAAGATGAACTGAAAATCAACCTTTCTTGCGTCAGCATTCAAGAACTTTAAAGAGGTAGCTATGAAGAGATCAGAGTATTGTTCTCGCTGCCATTCAGGAATAATACGCCATCAAGAAGTAAGCATCAGTCAATTGCGTGAAACACGAAAGAAAAATAAGACATCTAACAGTGTTCCTGCTGCACTTTGATACAATAAATTCTCCTGTACTGGTTGTGGTCTTTTGTGCAATTCTTGAGCCAGTCTCAAAAGTCATGCCCGTCATAGACATGCAGATAATTAGTTCGTGGCCGTCGGAACTTCATACATCGAACTCGATGAGAGACTCCATCATATATATATATATATATATATATATATATAGAGAGAGAAAAAGTATGAAACACACTTTTACTGCTGAATGTTGACGTCAATTGTGTATTTCGGGCAGCAAAGTATGTGTAAAAATTGTCCAAATGCTCTGGATATCCAAGGGTTTTCGGTTATTCATAAAGCCATTATCAAGAATGATTTATTTTTATTTTTAACTGGATGTATGGATTTTTATGTATCTAGAGATAAGAATTTTTTTTTTATTAATTATTTTCCAAATACGATCAGCGCACTTTGACCGTGTTCATTGTTGATGTTATTGAGTGTTGGCGTTTTCTTTTTTTATTATTAGTGCTTCCATTATTTTTAGTCTTTTTTACATGTGGATGAGGCTATTATCCTTGTACTTTCTACAAGTATGTTGCAGATGAAAATTGGTAGGTTTCCGTGTGTGTTTAAATAAGTCCTAATTGAGCTGTGATCGCAGAGATGTAACGTGTGTCTTCTAGAAAGGCATGTATGCCCAATATAATTACTTATGAATTTGGTTTGATCAGGAATGCAGTTCCTTAAAAGGCATGTGAATTCATAAATAATATTGGTTCACAGTCATTTAGATCATGTGAGTTGGTATTTTTGAAATGGTTAGCTGTTTTAAATTTCTTATAGTAGATCATTTCATTTTTTGTTCTGGTCGACTGTGATTGTGTATTTCTTTACTATGCTTCTAAAAGAAACTTCATCTTGCTTACAGTTAAAGTGTATTTGACTTTTATAGAAGATGTTAATGTTCTTGTTTTTATCTGTATGTTCAGTATTGCTATTAGCTACTTTAGAAAGGAATCGTCTCATCTGGTGACCGTTGAGGTAGTTCGGAAAACCGTTGTTAATTAGCGTCCGTTTGTCATTGAATTCTTTAAGAAAAAGGGGATGAATTCTCGTGCGCGCTCTTCAGGAATTTTTTTATAATGCTTATTCTATATCTAAGTAGGAACAAAATGATTTTCTAATAGTGTTTTTTTTTTGTAAAACGCAGTAGTAAATGTGACGTTTATAAATAAATTTTCTACGTCAAATGACGCTAAAATGCCTTGGTTTGGTTGTGTAGTTTCAAAGACTTGGTGGAACTGAAGTGATGCTATATTTGGTAGGTAGATATAGAACAATGATAAGGAATTTTGACAAATGGTATATAAGAGTTGGGATCTGTGAAATGATTGGTCGTAATGGATATCCGGGTTTATGTATTGTTATATTTCCGCATTGGTTTTCCTCGTTGGTAATCTCCAATGATTTTGCTGATAATCAAGGATGCAACGTTGGCATTCTTTGATGTTATGTGTTTATTGGCAGATATTTTTACAGTCACTGCGGGGTTTATATGTAATTTAGTAAATTTAGATCAGTCATCAATGTATTTTTTATAATAATCCACGTTGTCTAAAATTATATATGAGATTTATCAGTTCGCCTGATGACGAAATTAAGATTGTTTTTTACTTCTTTTGCAGCAGTTTTGACGACTTTTGTTAGAATATTGTTATAGTTATTGAGAGGAGTGCTTATTCGCAATGCATTATCAGTCGACGTTGGCGAAACACACACACAGATACACACATATATGTATATATATAGAGAGAGAGAGAAAGACAGTGTCATAGAAACACAAAAAATCTTTAATAAGATCTTGTGAAGAAGAAAGTGATCAGTGGGTAACGGACAAATTATATTAAAATTATCCACGGAAAGCAGAAATATAGATAGATAGATATGAACAGAATGAGCTAGCTAGCTAGCTAGCTAGCTAGCTAGATAGATAGATAGATAGATAGATAGATAGATAGATAGATAGATAGGAATATGAGAACAGACTGAGATAGATAGATAGATAGATAGATATGAACAGACTGAAATAGATAGATAGATAGATAGATAGATAGAGAGAGAGAGAGAGAGAGAGAGAGAGAAGAGAGAGAGAGGAACATGAGAACAGACTGGGATAGATAGATAGATAGATAGATAGATAGATAGATAGATAGATAGATAGATAGATAGATATGATCAGACTGAGATAGATAGATAGATAGATAGATAGATAGATAGATGAATATGAACAGACTGAAATAGATAGATAGATAGAGAGAGAGAGAGAGAGAAAGATTGGAGAGGAACATGAGAACAGACTGGGATAGATAGATAGATAGATAGATAGATAGATAGATAGATATGAACAGACTGAAATAGATAGATAGATAGAGAGAGAGAGAGAGAGAGAAAGATTGAGAGGAACATGAGAACAGACTGGGATAGATAGATAGATAGATAGATAGATAGATAGATATGAACAGACTGAGATAGATAGATAGATAGAGAGAGAGAGAGAGAGAGAGAGAGAAAGATTGAGAGGAACCTGAGAACAGACTGGGATAGATAGATAGATAGATAGATAGATAGATAGATAGATAGATATGAACAGACTGAGATAGATAGATAGAGAGAGAGAGAGAGAGAGAAAAGATTGAGAGGAACATGAGAACAGACTAGGATAGATAGATAGATAGATAGATAGATAGATAGATGAATGATATGAACAGACTGAGATAGATAGATAGATAGATAGATAGATAGATAGATAGATAGATAGTGTAGACATAGCAATCAAGACTACGTGATGACTGTCAGTTTCATGCCTCAATGCGATCTTCAGGCCAAGTGCCAGTACTCCATTAGCCGGATGTAAATGTCACTGATAGATTAAGAAATGGAAGATGAAAGAAAACAGCTCTTTCTCGTCACTTCGTTTGATTAGATCTGGGAGGGCCAGTTCCTTCTTATCTTACTTCCCTTAATCCCCAATTACCTATAATATATTATATATATATATATATATATATATATATATATATATATATATATATATATATATATATATTATGAAAAATAAGTTCTCTATCGTTTGTACAAACAGGTTTTACTTCAATGTGGAAATAAATTACTTCCAACAAATGAAATATAATACTTCCGAATTTCTCTGCAGGAATTTTAACGGAAAATGTGCTTGTAAATTCCTAGCTGACCAAAAATGGGAAACGTCTCATCTCAGGGGATATTGGATCAGGTTCATATGTTCCTCAGATTTTGGATGTGGTTAAATTTGTTCGCAGAATAAGGTATGGAAGATTCATCAAAATGGCGACGAAAGAACATGAGAGTGTTGTAAAAGAACAAAAACTAGAAAATAGAAGAGGAAGAAAAGAAAAAATGAGAGAGAAGGAATGGAAGAAAGAATAAAAAGAAAATGAAAAAGAAGATGAGAATGAAGACAATGAACAAAGAAGCAAAAAGAAGAAGAAAAATAAGAGAGAATGAAAGAGAAAACGAAGAGAAAATAAAAAAGTGAAGCAAAAATAAGAAAGGAAAGAAAATAGAAAATGAGGAAAGAAAAGGGACAAAGAATATAAGATAAAAGAAGAAAAGGAAAGAATGAGTAAAAAGAAAAAAAACAAGATAAAATGAGAGAGAAGGAAATGAAGAAAGATGAGAAAATAAAAAAGACATGCAAAAATTAAGAAGATGAAGAGTAAATGAATAAGAGGAGGGAAGAGAACAAAGAAGACGGAAAAAAAGAAGTAAAAGAAGAGAAGAAAAGAGAAAAGCGTGACAAGGAGAAAAAACAGTGAAGTAAAGAAGAAATGGAAAAAATGAAAGAAGGAGAAAAAAATAGAAAACAAGAAGAAAAGGGAATATGAGAGAAAAGTCGGTATGGCTAAATGAGAGGGAAACGAACAAAGACGTAATCAACTAAAAAAGAAAATGAAAAAAAAATGAGAAGAAAAAGAGTAAAAAAAAGTGAAAAAGAGAAAGAGGAAAACAACGGAAAATAGAAAGAAAAGAAATCGAAAAAGAATTAAACTTTAAAAATTAAAAAAAAGGAATTCGTTTTCTCCCGTTTATCAACCTTTTGCAATGTTACTTAAAACCAGGAAATAGTCTTAGATTGTAGGGTTTTTTTTTATTATTTTGGAAAATAATAATGATTTAGTGATACAAGTCTTACTAATTAACGCATTGTTATAGTCCGGTTCTTTGTACCACGGTAGAACCAATAAAGAACTCGAACACGGAGATGGAATAACACAGATATATTATAAACAGGAATATATACAGAGAAGTAGAAGAGTTAGTATTAGTATGAACAATCAGGTTTAGTAAAAAGAACAATGTAGTCTCGACCAGTATCACTATTCCAATGTCTTATACGCGACTCTGTTTCGGACTGCCTCTGACTCGACTGCCTGACTCGTTCGCTCTGACTAACTGACAGACTCCTGACTGACTTCACTCCAGAATTTAGACTGAACAGTATTTAGTCACCCCCCCCACACACACACGTGGGCATCATGTGGCACAAGGCCGGTTTAACGTGGGAACTCCGAGCCCGTGGGTTCGGTCAAAAATATGCCAATTGAACCTGTATAAACGGGTTCAGGGTCGGTTTACCTCCCCGAAAGAGAATCCGCCCTTCGGCGTAGCCTCTTTCGGGTTCCTCCCCGCCCGAAGGCAGAGAGTTCAACCGATCAGCCGATCAGCCAGTCGCCCGACTTCGGACTGAACGATATTCAGCCACCCTCCCACGAGGGCGTCATGTGGCACAAGGCCTTTTTAACGTGGGATCTCCGAGCCCGTGTGTCTCGGCCAAAAATGTACCCTTTGAACCTGTATACATGGGTTCAGGGTCGGTTTACCTCCACGAAAGAGACTCCGCCCTTCGGCGTATCCTCGTTCGGGTTCCTCCCCGCCCGAAGGCAGAGAGTTCAACCGATCAGCCGGTCAGCCGGTCGCCCGACTTCGGACTGAACTCCCTGCTTCCTCTTGAGGCGCAGTATTTATTACGTATGGAATAGTCCATTATGTTATTATGGGTAAAGTCCCATAACATCCATAGATGTGGATACATAACTTTCCAATTGTAAGAGGCTATAACGAACCCGACTGGAACTGGAACTCGGCTCTCCGATTAACAACAACAAGCCATTATCCATTACACCATCCACACACCCAAGCTTGCAGCACCTGATATTACCAAGCGGTCATCTATGTAGGTACAAGCCAGAAGTTGCTTAAATTCTGTAATCGTACTGAAAGCCATGTTTCAATGTCATATGGTCGTTAGCCACTACTTAATAATGTAAAAAAAAATTATCTTATCCATTAAACATTTATTTTCAACATAATTTCCTCCTCTGGCCATGCACTCAATCCAATGGTGAATATTAATCGAATAGTTTAAATAAAATTTCAGCTATTATCTGATTCGTCGAACATATTGATACATCGGTGGAGAAAGAAAAAAAGAAAGGAAGGTTAATTTGTTTTTTACGGTTTATCAACCCTTTTCAGATTATTTAAAGCCAGAGAATATCTTTAGATTGTAATTTTTTTTTTTTGAGATAATAATGATTTTAGTTATACAAGTTCTACTAATTAACCCATGGCTGGGGGAGAAGAAGTGGATTCGTATCTTTCCAAAGGGTATTTACACAAAAATGATTATAACGAACCCGACTGGAATTCGAACTCGGCTCTTCGATCTCCAATTCCGAGGCGTTATCTATCATACCACTTGCACATCCAAGCTTACAGCACCTGGAATTCCCAAGTGGTCATCCATCTTGGTATTGACTAGGCTCGATGTTGCTTAACTATTGAAGAAGAAAGAAAAAGGAATTATTCTTTGAAAGTAAAAGTATTTAGTAGACGTAGATAAGAATGAATTATAGCATTGAGTACAGACGAAAAAAAAAATAGACATAAATTCTGAAATAAATATCTACCATAATTCCTCATGTATAATACGCATTTTTCTAAAAAAAATAATAAGAAAAATTAGGGATGCGTATTATGCACAGCTATAAAAAAATCTTTGAAAAATTACCGTTTCATCGGTCGATTTCATTTGTGAAATGACTACTCACCACAAACATACGACAATTTGACACTAACATTCGGCGATTGCGACCCCATAAAGATGTCAAATACAATCATATGTACCTAACAATATTTACAAATGTAAAATAAAATAAGAATTATCATAAAACTAAATTAGAATAATATTATTCTATGTTTAAAACCATTTTTAATGAGAGTAGGATACGATGGCCTTAATAAAATTGGAGAGATACAATTTATAGGGTTTGGCTACTAAACAAGGGGTGCGTATTATGCGTTAGGAGAAGCATTTTCCTACACTTTCAGCACAAATTTAGGGGTTCGTATTATGGATTAAGGCGTATTATGCATGGGGAATTACGGTATTAAAAAAACAACTAAAAACCTACAATATGATACTAATATTATACATGAGGAATTATGTTAGATATTTATTTCAGAATTTATGTCTATTTTTTTTTTCGTCTGTACTCAATGCTATAATTCATTCTTATCTACGTCTACTATGATACACTAAAATATCAAAATTTCAACAAAACAATGCTGACTCTGTAATTAGCTTGTCCACTTGAAGAATATTTATATAGGGATAATATTTCAAACAACAAATAAACTGGTTATACAACCACTACATTATCGCACCGATTAATGTGTCAAGTATGCAATAATAGTTTAATGAAAATCTCATATCACCAATCAACACAACAAAACATGAGAAATCCGTGCCAATAACACAAATATAGTATACCACACTTCTGAAACTAGATTTTTATTTTTTAATTCGAGTGATATGGCAGTAATATTCGAAGCGTGGACAAATGTTAGATATATGAATATGCAAGTTAGATTCTAATTCAGCTCCATTAACATTGCAGATTACTCTTTGGATTTTATCAATAATCTCTAAATATATATAGCAAGAGCTAGTTCCCAAACTGCATGAATTTAAACGTGCTATTAGGGTGGCATCCTAATTCCACCCTTTCACTGTCGAAACGGTTAAATGTGGCCGTCTCTTTTACTCCAATTGTTTCATGTCCTGCACTTCCCGTCTGTGCAACTCCCTTCCTCTTACTTGCTTCCCTGATGGCTATAATCATGAAACTATTCAAATGCAATGTCAATAAACATCTCCAGATGCTTTGATCTATTCCCTGTCCTTCTCTTCATCATTTCCTCTGTAATGCCTCTTTCTCCCACTCTCTCTAAGCCTATGCATGATAGTTACACTCCCGCTTTGTTTGGGGTGAGAAGCTTAAAAAAAAATGCTTCCACCGGAAATCAGTGGAATGGTTCGGAATAGAGAATTTTAAAAAAAAATCATTAATAAAGAATTTTTATTGATCTTCAACCAGATTTATATTAAGAATATATACAAACAAATGATAGAGATTATAATGCAATGATTTCTTCCAGGGCGATTTTCTGTAAATTTGTTTTATTTATCACAACGTTTTGGTTGATATACTCTTCAGCCTACCTTCTGGATGAAAATTTCTTACTATTCTACATTAACCTCTTCATTGTCTTTGTCAGCATATTTGAGTCGCTAGACCCGCCAGACTTCTATGTGAAGTTTAAAGTTGAGACCATATTAGTACGACACAGTGAACAACCTTTCCTAGAAGCAGACTTAGCAATTTTCTCTCTCTCTCTCTCTTCTCTCTCTCTCTCTCTCTCTCTCTCTCTCTCTCTCTCTCACATATATATATATATATATATATATATATATTATGTCATTCGCAGGCAGTACTGTTTCGCTGTATCGCGGCTCCTCATTGCGACTAGACACCCGAACACTTCGAGCCCGGATCGAAACCCGAACGATCAGTCAGAGTTTCGACCACTGAGCTATCTTCATTCGACAGAGAGAAACAACTAAATCTAGCGTATTGTTTTTACGAATGTAAACAAATGCCAATCAGCCGGAGTGCTCCAATTCATTTTACTGAAGAGCTTTGCATTAACGCAGGCGGCTGTTGTTTATAGAATTAGCTTATCACTCAACAGTGCTCAATTGAAATATATTTTCAAGAGCTAAATTATGTCATTAACGAACATGCTAACCATTCCGTTATACGCGCATGCATATATATATATATATATATATATATATATATATATATATATATATATGGTTAGAATTTTCGTTTTCTTACCATGAGTCGTGTGTTCGAACCTCACCATGGCCATTTTTGTCGGGGAGATTTCTATCTTCAAAATAATTCACTTTCGCTTTTAATTAAAGAAGCATTTTTCAAATCAAAATCATGGCAATTTTGTCATAGTTTTTCATAAAATTCTCTTGATGTATAAAAATTTATGAATCATTTTACCCATATATATATATATATATATATATATATATATATATATATATATATAGCTTGTTTAATATTTAACTAATTTTTCCTATGGGGGCCATATCTGTAAAAATGACTTGACAAATATAACGTAAGCACCTTTAAATATAATTATTAACTACTCTGTAATCTTTAAAAACGAAGAAAATCTTAATAATCTAATGTTTTATTGAATTTTAGCTATTTTTAAAATATTGGGGGTCGCTTAATTGTAATAAGCTTTTCTAATTATGATTAGTAAATATAGTTTTTACTTAATAGCAATAACACCTAGCCGGTACAAATTAATACAGAATTTTAAAAGATTTTAAACTTTGCATATTTTTTAATTGGAATTTAAAAAATGAAAATGATTCTTGCAGAAATTCATTATTCATCGAAAAAAATTCCTTAAGACAATTGTGTCGATAATATGTATTATTCATAAAAGCAATTAGGATTTGTTTTTTTGTTTTTTTTTCTAATTAAATAATTACTTACTCTTATTGTTTTTTGTTTTTTTTTACAATTCAGAATACATTTTCTGTGACTGGGAATCTTTTTTTACAAAAAATAATTGATTATTTAAATTCTCAAAGCTCTATAGTTTATCGCTAATATAATGAACCATGTAAAAATGAATTTCACGAAATTTCAAAAAATTAAAGTGTGTAGTGGGGGGGGGACTAAAAACAGATTTTTACCAAGACTTTCTAAAACAAAAACGGTTTTATATTCGTTTGCTAAAGTTACATTAAAATCCGACATTTATTTGATTTTTGCAAGAATTTTCAGTCACTGTGTTTTTTACCGCAAAAATACGCTAAAATTTCCTATACCAATTTATGGTCACCCGTTGACGGAAGAAAAAAACACTTAACCATAATTTTGCAAGTTGTAAAAAGGATTAAAAAATATGATTTAATAATCAAAAATCTTTTGGACGTTCCTCTTAATAATATAGTTTGGTGAATTTTTTTTCATCATTGATGCTTATTTTTTAGCTAATCTTTGCAGGTACCTATCTCTCTCTCTCTCTATATATATATATATATATATATATATATATATATATATATATATATATATATATATATATATATATATATATATAAGCCACCTGAGTGTTGACTTTTATGTTCACTTTTATATTTACAGACGCTTTATCTCTGATATTGAGCACTTTATCCCATAAATGTAACACATCTTAAGACCATATTTATTCATATATATATATATATATATATATATATATATATATATATAGGACAGGTAAAAAATCCGTGGGCAACTAATCCAAGTAGATTATATTAATATAAAATATTAAAACTGACCCACAAAAAGAGAGCTGAATATATCTTTTAATATATAAATGAATTACAATTAATGCGATCCAAACAATTTACCTCATACAGATGAACATTTCATCCATGGAAAAACTACTTTCCAATGGACGAAATGATCATCTGCATTAGGTAAATTGTTTGAATCTCATTAACTATATATATATATATATATATATATATATATATATATATAGTTAGTTAGTTAGTTAGTTGGTTTATGAGAAGCTAGGTAATCCGTATGGGTAAACCTAAGGAGGATAAAATCTAGAGAGCTCAATCTAAATCCAGAGCAAATAATTCAAATAAAAACAGACCACTTTAAGGTTCCATGTCCATGTAATAAATTATTTCACCACAGCCCTTTTAAAGAACTGCGGATAATCACACTTTATTTCCAAAGGTTGAAACAATATATATATATATATATATATATAGGGCATGTAAAAAAAATCCGTGGGTAAGTAATCCTATATATAAATCCCTGGATAAGTAATCATATATATATATATATATATATATATATATTAAAAAGAACAGAGAAACCGCCAAAGTTTTTCGCTGTAATATATTTTTTAAAAATTCACATTACAACCAAAAACGTTTGCAGTTTCTCCCTTCTGTATAACTTTTTTTTACACTTTTCTCTCGTTGGAACAACTATAACCTCTTCCCCATACATATATATATATATATATATATATATATATATATAGAGAGAGAGAGAGAGAGAGAGAGAGAGAGAGAATATTAGTGGTAAATATACATACATATGCAAAATATATAAATACCTATACATGTATATTTTTTGAATAAAAATTCCAAGAGGAAGAATCCAGGTAGAACTCAATGTCCAGGAAAGAGTAAGGATATAATAAAAAGGCTTAAACACTAATATTCCATGGTCATAATTTATTCCATTGGAATCGTAAATACGATCCAATTCATCAGACCTACAAATTCAAAAGGAAAACAGAAAAAACAACTCTGGAAATAAAAACAGAATTTAGAGAGAGTGTAAGTATGAGGGGTAACATACTAGAGAATGGGGAGATTAAACCTTAACAGAGAGAATTTTAGGAGAGGTGAGTGGAAGGGGTTTAAGTAAGAGAAATATGAATGTTGTCGGATGTCTAATGCATAAAGATACATTTCATATATAAATAGTTAAAAAAAATTCCCTGCGTAAGTAATCCAAGTAGATCCTATTAATATAAAATATTAAAACAGATCCACAAAAGAGAGATCAATATAATTTTTATTATAGAGCATATAAGTGAATTACAATTAATGAGATCCAAACAATTTACCTCATACAGATGATCATTTCGTCCATGAGGAAAGTAATTTTTCCCTGGACTTATCAATGCAAATACATTTATAAATATATATATATATATATATATATATATATATATATATATATGTTTATGTGTGTGTGTGTGTGTGTGTGTGCGTATTTGTGTGTGTGTGTGTGCATGTGTGTGTTCACCTATAGTCCTATCTACACTCCTCCAATCTTTGAACAGGAGTTGAACCGTATCTCTTGTCTCGTATCCAGGATTGGGTTTCTGGTTCGTTCTAAATTCTATTTTAACTTTATCTTTCAAACTCTCTGCCTAAAACTTTTATTTAGTATTTATTTACTTTTTCTCTTCTCAAGAGGTGTAGCGAGGCTAATATATCGCTTGGTTCACACTCCTCCCCACTCTTTTGAACATGCGTAGAGGCTTTATCCCTTGTTTCCTGCTCAGTACTGAGTTTCCGGGTTCCTTCTTCTTCTCACTCTATATTTCTAACGTCTCCTCCTAAACTCTGAAATCTAAACTGAGTTCCCGCTTCCTTCTAAATACTATTCCTTCTCATTCACTTCCAGTAACGCTACTCTCCTTGCATCTTAGTGACGTTATCGCCTTACTGATTAATGCTGATTAAATTGATCAGATTTTGGAAAGCGAAATTTCAAATAGAAGACGTTACGAAAAACAAAAAAACAAATCTAAAATGTTTTTTATAGAAGCAAAAAAAAAAAACTTGCATGTACAGACCTTCTTTACAAAGTGTTTGAAATCATTTTATCTGTTTTAAAAGCACTTGACTCTGAGAATGAAGTGGTTGAAAACAGAGTCACAGTTTCAATAGGTTGATTGCTTAGGCATGTCATTGCAACCTCACAAACATATATTTGACACGAGGGCAAAGTACTTTTTATATACGTAATGAGGTGGGCACCACCGCAAAGCGAAACTCAGTAAAAACACTTCTTCCCAAATTTTTGTCCCCGAGTGCTGTACTTCGCGCTCAGGGATTCTTGGTGACTCGGAACCATTATTCAGGTTTTCACATGGAACTGATGTCGTTCACTGTTCCATTATGTGTCCTATTTCTTGGGGAACAAACTTTAAATATTACTGAATCGGATTGGGTTGCAAGGTTATCCTTTCTATCTTGACCCCCCACTTCACTTATAACCTTGCATTGTCTTCTTCTATGTGCCGTGTCCATTCAGGACGTTGACGAATATGGCTCTCCACAATTTCCTGTCCTTTGTAGCTCTTAGTAAATTTTGTATTTTTGTTATTTCTCCTAAACCCTGTTCTGCTATCCATTTACTCAAGCATTTCTTTTTTCTTTTTAAATGTGCCATGTTTCTTCAGGATGAAGACGCTCATAGCTCTCCACCATTTCCTATCCTTTGTAATTAAATATGGTCTTTTTGTTATCTCTCCTAAACCCTGTTCCACCATCCATTTACTCAAGCTCATTTTTCTTCTTCATGTGCCATGTTCCTTCTGGATGTAGGCGATCATGGCTCTCCACTATTTCCTGTCCTTTGTAGCGCTTAGTAAATTTTGTCTTTTTGTTATCTCTCTTAAACCCTGTACTGCCATCCATTTACTCAGGCACATATTTTTTTTTCTTTTTATATGTGCCATGTTCCTTCTGGATGAAGACGCTCATGGCTCTCCACCATTTCCTATCCTTTGTAGTTAGATATGGTCTTTTTGTTATCTCTCCTAAACCCTGTTCCACCATCCATTTACTCAAGCTCATTTTTCTTCTTCATGTGCCATGTTCCTTCTGGATGTAGGCGATCATGGCTCTCCACTATTTCCTGTCCTTTGTAACTCTTAATAACTTTTGTCTATTTGTTATCTCTTCTAAACCCTGTTCTGCCATCCATTTACTCAAGCATATTTTTTTTTCTTTTTATATGTGCCATGTTCCTTCTGGATGAAGACGCTTATGGCTCTCCACCATTTCCTATCCTTTGTAGTTAAATATGGTCTTTCTGTTATCTCTTCTAAACCCTGTTCCACCATCCATTTACTCAAGCTCATTTTTCTTCTTCATGTGCCATGTTCCTTCTGGATGTAGTCGATCATGGCTCTCCGCTATTTCCTCTCCTTTGTAACTCTTAATAAATTTTTTATTTTTGTTATCTCTTCTAAACCCTGTTCTGCCATCCATTTACATTATTCACTCTAGCTTCTGCTGTTCCTCTATCCTGTCCTGCGCGTGTCAGATTTTCCAATTTTTAAAATGGATGTGAATCCAACCGAATACAAAATATTTGTAATTTTTAAAATGTTTAAATGCTTCGTCGATCAAACCGCGCCATTATGAAAGGGACTGTATTTCAACAGAATCTAAACTTATTCTTTATGTGTCCTGTCCCTTCAGGACGTGAGCGATCATGGCTCTCCACAATTTCCTGTCCTTTGTAGCTCTTAATAAAGTTTATCTTTTTATTTCGCTTAAACTTTTTTTTCCGCTAACGATTTACATAAGCTTAATAAGTACGTTATATATTGTTTTCCTCTTTCCCTCTTGCTTTCAAAGGGCCCTGTGAGTATAAAATTTTCCAGGCCCATTTTCCTCATTATGCATCCTAAAATTTCAATAATCCCTTTCTGACATGCAGTATAAATGTCCTCTTTGTTCCCATTTTCACCAAAATTTCGTTCTTGCTCACATTTTCGGTTCGTGTTATGCTTATCATCCTCCAATAGAACAATATTTCTATTGTCTCAAGTTTCTTCTTCATCTCTTTGCATTTTACGAAACCAATTTAAATATGCGATTGGTACAATGGATGGTTACTCGAAATGAGAAATTTGAAACCCGAATTCGAAGTTCAATCGAGTTAATCACATTGATTTATGCGCAAATACCCTTAGGAAAAGTATGGTTCCATATCGTCATCTACCTCCTCGTATGTGCCGTGTCCATTCAGGACGTTGGCGAATATGTCTCACCACAATTTCCTTTCCTTTGTAGCGCTTAGTAAATTTTGTCTTTTTGTTATCTCTCCTAAACCCCGTTCTGCCATCCATTTACTCAAGCATATATTTCAAAACAATTCAGGTCACACGAAACGGGCCATCGCAGAGATACTCCACATGTGTCATATGAACATTCTAAAGCATTTGAAGAAAAAAAAAACTTGGATATGATAAACCCTACTTTTTTGGGTTCTTCACGATTTATGGGGGCGGGGGAAATTAACAGACCGCATTGGTGGAACTCTGCTTAAACGCTGCAAAAACGACACATTTTAGAGGAATGGAGTGATATGGATTTCCAAGAATTTAGGGCGAAAAGATCTTGCAGAAAACGAAATAAGCCACTGTTAACCACTCCGAAAGCTACTCTAAGTTTGAAGAAGGTGATGTTGTGTATGTAGTTGGAAGTGCATTGTCGATTGAAAGGGTACCCCTCTGAATTCAATGTCTGATTTTACTGGAAGAGGTTTTCAGTAAAATCAGACATTGAATTCAGACGGGTACCCTTTCAAATTAGATGATGTAAAGGAATGCAGAACTAAAACCTAACGGACAAAAACTGAGCTTCTTATCCCAAAAACGGACAAAATCCCTTTCTCAGAAAAAAAAAAAAATCTCATTTATAAAAACAAACACATTTAACATTGAAAATTCAAGGAAATTTTAATTCAAATTTTAATATAAAATATAAATATTAATAATAATATCCGGTAAATACAATTACCTGTACAAGAAAGTTCTATTTGTGTTGAGTCCGCTCTTTTCGCTACAGAAATTTATTTTTTTAACAATGCCATTGTCACATATTCGTTGAATTTCATAGCTAAAGAGTCCAAGTATCCCATAATCCTCGACTTAAGAAACCCGTTTTTATTGTTTGCGCCAAAAGGTAAATAAATCAAGCAGATCGAATGCGAATAAATATTATGTTGGATTAAGGCTTTAAATAAAGTTTGTTTTTTTTTTTTTGCAAAATAACATTCTTGTATATATAAGTGTATATATTGGATTTTATTATTATAATTATTATTATTATTATTATTATTGTTCTTGTTGTTTGATATTAACATTTGAATTAAAAGTTCCTTGAATTTCAAATGTTAAATTTGTTTTTTATATGAGATTTTTATTATGAGACACATATTTTGTACACTTTTAGGATAAGAGTTTGAGATTTTGTTCACTGGGATTTTGTCCAGATTCAAAGCAGTAATCTACGGACTGCACCCGAAATTGGTCAGTCAGAATTTCATTTTTTTTTTCGCAAGTAAGGCAATCAAAACTCCTAAAAAACAAGGAGTTACTGAGTATGAAAGAATAAGAAAAAGAAAACATTAGTAAAGAGTGAGAAGAATAAAAGAAGAGGAATCAAGAAGACAGTAGATATCGATTGACATTGCATTTAAATCTTTGAATATTAAAGTTGACTAATAAAGCCACTAAGACAGAAGGGGTTACTAAGAATAAGAAAAAGAAAACATTGGTAAGGAGCGAGAACAATAAAAAAGGAATCAAGATGACAGTAGATAACGACTGACATTGCATTTAAATTTTTGAAGATCAAAGGTGACTGGAGAGCAAGAAACTGGAAGAGAAATCCACAAGGGAGAAGTGCGAGAAAAGGATCTGTTAGCATGGAACTTACGGTTACAACTAGCCAATTCTGCTGTAAAATGACGAGAACTTGTCGCCAATCTTATACTGCATTTAATTTCCTAAAGGCTAGGTTCCATAAAGAAAAAATTATCAGAATAGTTACCATGAAATTATTTATAGGAAACGCACAGCGAAGCTACATTACGACGGTGGGAAAGTGACTAAAGCAAAGATGCCAGATCAGGACGAATGATATTGCAGATTCTTCTTTGGATTTTATCAAGAAGCCTTAAATATATAGCAGGAGAACCGGACCATATGCGGCAGCAATACTGAAAGTATGGATGTATGGTGGACTTATAGATATGTAAGATAGATTCTGGAGAGAAAAGTGTCTATTACGACACAGTGAACCAACTTTCTTAGCAACAGACCTAGCAAGTTAGAACTTCCGATAAAAATTATAACATTTCTCTATGTTGTATTCATAAGATTGAATATTAAGCTTAACACCGACATGGGGGGCAGTCTGTTTAATGCTTAAACCAAATCTTTATTACAATTACGCATGAATCAGAATGTTACCACTCGATGTTGACATCAAGCAAGACGATAACGACACTAAGACGCAAGGGCGTCGATTGGGAGTTAAAGAAAATGGGAATAATTTAGAAGGAACTGGAAATCCAATCCTAAAAAGAGTACAAGGGATAAAGCTCTATACATGTTTAAAAGACCTTGAAGAAGTGTGAGCTGGAATTTTGCCCATAAATAATAAATATATCCAACCTTAAAACTATATTTCAGCTTCATACATCGGAGTCAACAATCAGTTTGGTGTCCGTAGTCATCATATAAAACTCTGAGAGTATTGGTAGTGTGCATATAAATACCTAGGAGTCAGCGAAGGAGATGGAATACAGCATACCCAGATAAACGAGAAAGTAATAAAAGAATACCATAGGCATATGTATCTGTTGTTAAATACCGAGATGAATTCACAAAACAGAATATCAACCATAAACACCTTGGTTGCACCTGATGTGCAATAGTTTCAACATCCTTAAGTGGACCATGGCTGATAATAATGGATGTCAAAATGCTTCTCACTTGTCACCGCATGCATCATCTTAAGGCCGATGGTGACCGTCTGTATGTGTCCAGATCCGAAGGAGGCAGAGGATTAGTTCAAATAGAACTTGCTTACAAAATAGAAAACAATAAGTCTTCAAAGACATCTGGAAAATACCGAAAACTGGATGATGGTCTGTGTCAATGAACTTGAAAGAGAGTTGCATGGTATTTGCACTGATTTAATACAAAATTCAACATGACAGAGTGGGCCAATATCTGCACTGGAAAATTTGCAAGTTTTACAGGAATGAAACTGTAAGAAACCTAATAAGAACATCACCCAGACCCGATTACAGACATAAAACCTGTAAAAATTTTATGATATTTCACAATATACACAAACAAAGCACTCAAAGCTCAGCCATATTGGTCAGAGATCACAAAAAGAAAATGTTCTTTCTTATTGGCATGGCAATCCCTGCAAATTTTGTGGTATCTTTGAAGATCAATCAAAATAAAAGGATCTTGAAGTCGATATCTCAAAATTGTGGTACATAAGAACATCAATAAATCCAGTTGTATCTGGAGCCATCGGATTGATTGAAAACGGTTCCAATTGAAAGGGATTCCTGGTAACTCATGCCTTAGAGAAATATGAAAAAATGTACTTACAAGTACAGCTCACATTAACGAAGACTTTTATCAGTGTAAAATGTCTGTGATCTTAGGTTTGTTTTTTTCATTTTTTTTTTTTTTACAAAATCGCTCAGTAGAAAATGTCATGGTGCCATTTCTGACCTTAGGTCTCTGGTTGGGACCCGGAAGGAAATCAGTTTACAGCATAAATCAAATGTAATAAAACAATAATATTAATAATAAACTAAACCTGGTTAAATTCAATAGATGATATCAGCTAATTCTATTAATTATCACAGCCTCTTATTTTTCTCTTTATTAACCGTTATCTTCTCGTTGTAGTCTTTGATTCTGAGGACACATGGACATTGCCTGAAGGTTCACATTAGTATATATCTCTTTCTTCTTCAATATATATATATATATATATATATATATATATTCGTAACCCGGCCTTCTAGCATATCTTGATGTCGAAATCTAAAAATTGTGCCACATAAGGACATCAATAAATCCAGTTGTAGCTGGAACCTTCGGATTAATTGGAAATGTTTCCAATTTGAGGGATTCCTGATAGCTTATACCTTAGAGAAATACGAAAAAAATGTAATCACAAGTACAGCTCACATATTACGAACAATTTTATCACTGTAAAATGTTTGATAACTAGAATATACTAACAACTGAAAATTGTGTTAACCCGAAATGCATATTCTGTGATAAATATCCGGAAACAATTGACCATCTTGTTAAAGGTTCCACGGTATTAGCACCCGGTGAATATAAAACACGGCATAACAGAGTGGGACAATATCTGCACTGGAAAATCTACAACTTTTATGGGAAGGAAACTGCAAGTAATTAGTAGGAACATCACCCAGACATAAGGCCTGTAACAATTTTATGGGACTCTACAATACACAGAGACATATTAATCAAAGCCCAGATGTAGTGGCCAAAGACTGCAAAAACAGAATGTGCTTTCTTGTTGAAATACCAGTTCCTGTAGACCATAATATATCCCTGAAAATCTTTTTTTTTTAAATTATCAAAATACAAGCATGTTGAAGTGGAAATCTTAAAAATGTACCACATGAGGACATCAATAATTCCAGATGTAGTTGGAGCCCTCAGATTGATTGGTAAATGGTTCCGATATACTATTTAAGGGTATTCCTGGTACCTTATTACTTAAAGAAATACAAAAAATATTCTCAGGAGTACAGCCCACACTGTACGAAGAGCTTTATCTACGTAAAATGTGTGTGATGTTAGGTCGTCTATTTTTATTTTTTACTAAAAATAATCAGTGAAAAATGTCATGAAGCCATTTCTGTGCTTAGGTTTCTATTTGGGACCCGGAAGGAAATGTGTAGACAACAGAAATCAAAGGAAAATAGTAATAATAATGCAACTGGGAAAATATGTGAAAATTACGAATTATTGTACAGGGTGTCCATAAAGTTCGTGTGCACTTTAAAAAATTTATAACTTTATTTGTATTTGCGATAGAAATAATCCGTAAAAAATGTTATAAAGTTTAATGTACCTAGTTTTAGGTATTTTTAAAATAACTAATGTGATTTCAAACATTAGTGTAAATCAGTTGGCAAATGTTTTCCGTGAACTACAAAATCGTATTACCTTTTGTATTGCTAATGATGGAGAACATGTGGAAACTTAAATAAAATTTCAATAAAACCTTAAAAAATATAGATTTTCTTCTTTCTAATCCTGTGAACAAATTATTTCTATTGCAAAGACAAATAAAGTTAAAAAAAATTTAAAGTGCACACGAACTTTATGGACTGTATTTTTCAGGATATGTGAAATTCTGCCAAAAAGCACTCAATCGAAAACTAAGGCTTTAATCATACTTATTATAAAACCCAGGTTGTGTGTGTGTGTGTGTGTGTGTGTGTGTACGTTTATATATTGAATCGGATTTCCGACATTTTTCAACCAATTTCAACAAAACTTCACAGGAGTACGTAAAATTACATTGCGGTGGTTCTGACAGAACCAAAAATTGGAAAAACACAATTGTTTTTGCACGAAATCAATTTGAAAACACGATTAAGAGGCATCACGAGAATGGAAGGGGGACAACTCATATCGAGTTATACTTATAAAACCCAGGTTGTTTGTTGTGTGTGTGTGTGTGTGTGTGTGTGTGTGTGTGTGTGTGTGTGTGTGTGTGTGTGTGTGTGTGTGTGTTCGTTTATATATGGGATCGGATTTCCTACATTTTTCAACCAATTTCAACAAAACTTCACTTTTTTTGGCAGGTAGTGTTTCTTATTGTCTTGCACACTTTTTCTTTTTTTTACATTCAGAATGCTTTAAAATTCCATTTACAAGACAATTGTTTATAATAAAATTCTATTCAATCGATAGACTCATAACGATTGAAAACAATTTTTTGTTTGAGTTTGGGTTTGACCAATTCGTAAAAAAAAAAAAAAAACTAATTAAGACATGCGTGTCCGTCAACCTTAAACAATAATCTTTGTCAATTTTATTTTTCAGTCTTTATGATGGTCGATACTTGATCTATCTCTTACTGTTACATCCCCGGGCAATGCCGGGCTCTACTGCTAGTTTTCAATATAACAAGAAAAGTCAAAGTGAATAATCTGGTTGAACGCATCAAGAGCCACTTGAGTCTGATTTATTGAATATGATTGTTTAAGATCGCACTTTCGTTAAGAAGAATGTTAATTACGAACTTTCAACCGATATTCAAAAGGAGATGATTAATTTTATCGCTGCGACAGTAGAAGTTAAAATGATGGCAATGATCGAAAGAAAACACAATTTCTTGCTGTTATCTTTGGTAGGGCGATGGATCTTGGAATGAAATCTCAAAGATCATGCATATTGCGATTTCTTGATGAGAAAAAAAGGTTTCAAAAATATTGGAATTTGCTGATGTCAGTAAAAATAGAAGAACTGCATCGCTGACCAAAATTGCAATAAAGTCAACAGTGGATAAAAATTTATTGCATATATTTATAATGGAGCGAACGTGATGACTGGACATTTGAACGGTTTTTTGCGCGAACGTCATATTCGTACAGCTACCATCGAGTTAAAAAAAAAAAAAAAAAAAAAACAGTTACTTTCGGCTTAAAAACATATCTCCGGTCGAGTCAAAAAATGCCTTTCCTTGAAATTTTTCACTTAAATGATATTTGTTTCAAATCAGATTATGTATACTTTAAATCAGCTAGTATTCCTCAAATAATGTTTCAGAAAAGAATATTTTATTTTTGGAAAATTTATTAATAAAAAGAATTACATTGCGATGAGAGACGACTAAAAAAAAATCTTAGCAAAAAAAAATCCTTTCAGCCAATATAAATTAAGTTTTGAAATACAGCGAAGTATTTTGATTATTGCAAATATTAAATTTAATCTATCTTGGAATTAAAACTAA
Organism: Acanthosepion pharaonis; assembly: GCA_903632075.3. Taxonomy (NCBI): domain Eukaryota; kingdom Metazoa; phylum Mollusca; class Cephalopoda; order Sepiida; family Sepiidae; genus Acanthosepion; species Acanthosepion pharaonis. The sequence goes on from CAHIKZ030001041.1 coordinate 24,344, forward strand.
AATATAAGCTTCGAGACAGATTTTACATTTTATAAAATTCGTTTTAAACCTTAGGTCAGGGGTCGGCAATCTACGTCACGCTTGCTGCGCGTGGCACGCCACGCAATTTCCAGTGGCACGAGTGGCACGCCAAGCAATTTCTAATGGCACGCAGCGGCAAATGACATCACGAAGTCCGAACCAATAACTACAACAACGCAAAGAAGATATTTGGCTGTTTCAATTTTAATATATACTAAAGTATATATACTATATATTTCTATATAAAATATATTACACAACAGGTATATTAACCTTGACTTGTATAAAAATACGTACGCTGTTGGCACACTGAATGATTTTAAAACCCTAAATCGGCACATAGTGAGAAAAAAGTTGCCGACCTTTGCCTTAGGTATCGCATTTTTGTGCAGGTCCCTAATACAATGTAAAATAGGCATCGAAGTGGCTTTTGAGTGTGTGTGTGTGTGTGTGTGTGTGTGTGTGTGTGTGTGTGTGTGTGTGTGTGTGTGTGTGTGTGTGTGTGTGTGTCTGCGCTCGTTCGTCAGATTTTTAGCTGCTATGTTAATAACAAAAAAAACCTCTTCAAGGATATTTCTACAAGATATTAACATATACATACATATTCATACATATATGCATATACATATACCTATATGAATATGCATATAACTTATATATGCAGGAATTTACGCGGAAAATTTATTCTCTAAATGTATGTTTTATTACGTACATATTCTCATCACAGAGAAAAGATTTACAATTCAAATAAGCCAAAATTTTAAAATAAGTAATATTATATTATAAGTAATAAGTAAAAACAAAAAAACATTTAAAGAGAAGAAAAATAATGAAGAATAATTCTAAAAGGAGGAAAAAAGAAAGAAATAAAAAAAAAATTTTAATTGGTTGCAGAAATTCTCTGCGACATTAAAACCAGAGGGAATGAAGAATTCGATGCCATTTCGCTTTTTGCGACTTCAAGTAGCATTGACGCTAAAAAATGAAATGATTTTAAATGCTAATCACTGACCTTTTATCAACTTTTCAAAAAAGATATCAATTATTTTTTTTTTTTTTAAACATATTATGGATACCTGTTTGGTTATACCGTAAATATTTCAGGCGTGTTCATTAATGACAAATAAATGTCACCAGGCCAGGAGTCGAAGATTTTCTTATTTTGTTTTATTTTTGGGGGTTTTCTTTTAGTTTATTTTTATTTTTTTATTTTTTCTCGTCGAAGCATACTTCATGATATTTATTGAAATGTAAGTAAATTTTGATGTAGAATAATATGCGTGCATGCATATATATATATATATATATATATATATATATATATATATGCTTGGTACTTAGTGAAAGTGCTCAATATCTGTGATAGAGCTAACATATTCAGTTGCATGGATATTAGTTTATAACCCTGGGTTTAACGCTTTTGTGATCATCAGACAAACTTCAAAGAGATGGATGAGTCTAATGTTGATTAAGAGTTTGTCTGATGATGGCAAAACCGTGAAAGCCAGGGTTACAAACTAATATCCATACAACTGAATATATATATATATATATATATATATATATATATATATATATATATATATAGTTTATGCAAACTTAGGTAATCCGTATGGGTAGACCTGAGGAGGATGATATCCAGAGAGGTCAATGTAAAATTCAGAGCAGATATGTTTGAATAAAAGACAGACCACGTTAAGATTCCATATAATAAGCTATTTCACCATAACCCCTTTAACAGGGTTCTGGATCATCAGACTTACTTCCAAAAGCTTTGGTCTGTCTTTTATTCATATATATATATATATATATATATATATATATATATATATATATATAAATTGTATATATGCATGTATATATATATATATATATATACAATTTATATATATATATATATAAAATTCATATATATATATATATATATATATATATATATATATATATATATATGGTTCGATGAATAAATTGTCACAAAATAACACCAGCATCTCATTTTAACAGATTTTACCAAAATTAGACAAGAATATTTTGAAATACTAAAGAGTAAATTTATTCAATAAAATCGCCATTTTGCTTCAATCACGGCGTCCAGATGACTTCGGAATCTCCTGCAACTCTTCTGGACGGTCCCCTTGTTTAAGTTAATCCTGGCATTCAGTTCATTTTTTGGTGTTACAAGGATTTTTCTCACTCAACTGTGCCCCACACCTAATAATCAAGAGGGTTTCCGACTGAGGGGATAGGTGGCCAGATGTAAGGGGTGATGTGCCCGCAGAAATTATCTGACAGCCATAACTGGGTCTTCTGCTTGTGTGAGTCCTCCTGCCAGACATAGGGTCTTCCAGCAGCCTCCCTCTTGACCCAGAAATTGCGAGTTCATTTCTTATCAGAATGATCAGTGAATATTCCGAGCTGACGTAGCATCGTAATCACCATTAAACTCATCCAACTCTTTTCAAATCCTCTACACCCTCCTCAGAGTGACGCACAAACACTCTGAAATGTTCAAAGCTTCCGGTGCAAATGCCAAGCAGTACAGAATGCCGTTTCCAAATTTCTGGCAGGGTAAATTGCGTCATGGTGATCTTTACAGAAATTTTTGAATAAGGTGGTGAGTAACTGGTGATTAAACGATTTTTAAAGAAATTTAAAAACAAAGATTAACGTCTTTTCCGAAGTGGTGGGGGGACCTAAGGTCAGAATTAAAATTAGGCTTATGGTTATATCTTGATTAACTAATTAGATATTAGATCTACGTTAAATAAAAAAGTAAGTTCAGGGGTGGGTTGGTCAAGTTATTTTTCAGGTAATGATAAACCGAAACATAGATATATATATATATATATATATATATATATATATATATATATATATATATATATATCTCTATGTTTCGGTTTATTACCTGAAAATCTTAAAAATAAAATATCTATAAGAACACCGGATTATATATCTTACTGTTCTTTCTTTATATATATATATATAATCCGGTGTTCTTATAGATATTTTATTTTTACAAAATAGTGTTCAATGTAAATTTACAGGGCATTAATATTATAAATTAATTGATTTAAAATATGTTTTTTCCGCTACACAGTTCTAACCATGTTTCAAACATGGTTAGAACTGTGTAGCGAAAAACACATTTTAAATCAATTAATTTATAATAATATATATATATTAATATTATATATTAATATTATAATATATTAATATATATATATAATATATATATATTAATATTATATATATTAATATTATAATATATTAATATATATATATAATATATATATATAATATTATATATATTAATATATATATATATATATTGATATTATAATATTATATATATATTAATTTATATATTATATATATATATATATATATATATATATATATATATGAAACATGGTTAGAACTGTGTCATGAAAAAACATTTTAAATCAATTAATTTATAATATTATATATATATATATATATATATATATATATATATATATATATATATATATATATGTGTGTGTGTGTGTGTGTGTGTGTGTGTGTGTGTGTGTGTGTGTGTGTGTGTGTGTGTGTGTGTAGTATATTGGGGTAGCAGACCATTATTCAAAATATATATCATCTTTGACGGTGGATATTTTTGTTTCATGTCTGTATAACCACTCAGAGGAAGCCTCATGTAAGCCGAAAGCTTAGGACAAACTTAATAAAAAAAATATCCAAATGTTGGACAATTTTTGTCTTTATTTTCACCCGAAATTAAGACAAACATTAGAACATTAGAACGGCTTATGTTCAGACATAATAGACATCCATTGTCTGTTATTTTTAACAATAAATTTTTATATATATATATATATATATATATATATATATATATATATATATTGCCAGTAAGTAATGATCCCAAAAAGATTGATTAAAAAGATCCGACAAGCTTTGTCTGTTTAATATTTTTTTGTATTTTTTCGACTTCCGGAAAAGCTGTTCAGTATTGCACTCAAAGTTGTGGATAAACTATCCGAAGTTAATATTTTGTTATTTTTCTTGAAGTGTTTTCGTCTTTTACAGACATTATCAAGAACCAATGTGGTGTCTATACGGTATTTAGAATTTCTTTGTCTACATCCTGGTATTCTTTTGGGAATCTGGACGTTTGAAATGGTCTACTATGACATCACGTGTAATGGATATTGAGAACAGGGCAGTACAAAATGAAGGCGATTCATTTATTTTATTCTTTTATTTTTATTTATTCATTTTTTAAAGTTTAATTTAATTTAATTTATTTTTTATGTTATTATTGTAATAAAATATGTTCTTCCATTAAATATATTATATGCACTTGAAGATACCATGTCCTGGTGAATTATATTTTATTTAATGTTGTCTGTTTATTTTGAATAATAATAGTTTCTAGGATTTGGGGCCTTTCCTTGCTTTGAGTGCTGAAGATTATTTTGGTATTATCCACTAATATTTTTAAAAGTAAACAATATATACATTTGGATATTATTTTTCTAGTTGTTTTAGAAATTTTGCCATAGACTATTTCTTACTCAGCATCTAGGTAAACCAAAAAGTCTACAGTCTAATGATGAAAAATGTATTATTTTATATAACAAATATTTGTTTTTCAACATTTACCTCCTTTTTTTGTTAATGCACTTAATTCGGTGGTGAATATCAATAGCGTGAATATTATATAGTGAAAATTTCAATTCAAAATTCAGCTAATAATTCAAAAAGAACTAATAAGGTCTGTTTTCTTCTTTTTTTTTATTGTATTTTGACCAATTTTCGAATAATGTGTTTAGTATTGTGCCCGAAGTTGTGGCTAAAAATGACCTACAACGGTGTCATGTGTAACATTTTTTTTGTGTGGCCTCGTTCACAAATGATTCATTTATTTATTTATTTATTTATTTTTATTGTTTATAATTTTTTAAAATTATTTTATTTATTTATTTGTATTTTTTCTTATATTAATATAACATATTCGCATGTTAAATATATCATATGCATTTGAAGATACCATCTCCTGTAGTGAATGATACGTTATTTAAAGTCGTCTGTTTATTTTGAATAATAATGGCGTCTAGGGTTTGGGACCTTTCCTTGCATTTTTAAAAGTAAACAGTATATACATTTGGATATGACTTTTTTAGTAGTTTTAGTAAGAAGAACCAACACGCTCTGTTTCATTTTTATAGTATTTTTGCAATTTTTGAAGAAGGTTTTAAGTTAATCCTGGCATTCAGGTTTTGAGTATTGTGCTCGAAGTTGTTGATAAACTGTCCAAAGTTCATATTTTGTTATTTTTGTTCAAGTACTTTCGACTTTCTAGTCATTATCAACAACCGATGTGGTTTGTTTGTGCTAATTTTAATCACTTTTGTCTGCATGTTGGTGTTCAGTGGGACACTGCTACAATTAAAATAGTCTAAGGTGACGTCATTTGTAACTGAAATTCGGAACGAGGCAGTACAAAAAGTACGGATTTATTTATTTTATTAATTAATTATTTGTTAATTGATCAATACTAATTGTTGTGGTACGATCCACCTAATTTACATAGTGGAGTACCGACCATATAAATATGGGTTGGTACCGGGAAGACGAGGGTGAGGAAGAAGAGATCCAATCCAGAGACTCTGCCCGACTGCGACTAAGTCAACCCATTCTACAGGAACGGTCTTCCCAAGAATATACCAAAACTATCTGTAAATATTTTGTACCCTTTCTTGTTTCAATACATTTTGTTTAAGTACATTTTGTGTTGTATTATTATTATTCCATGCTTTATTCAAGTTTCAACACTAATATAATGTGTTTGTATATCAATTATATCATATATACTTCAAGATAGTGTAATGCCACGCCTACATTTCTTCAGCTGTGATTGGTCGATTAATATATACTAAAAATAGTAAGACAACTTACCGATCGCATTTCATCATACTGAATTTTTTCCTACAGTTTGCTCACAAACAAGTATTGTTACAAAATCATCGATTGGTTCATTTTTCATCCAATCTAGTATTTTTCGTATACCTTCAAAATTTATCCCGCGTTCGTGCTGGGAGCCACCCATAGTAATATAAATATTGGATGCATTTCAAAAACCAGTAGTAGTTCCAGCACCACAGTAGAGTACAGAGCAGAGACAATAGATCTCAACTACTCACTCGTGTTATTCATCCTACTCACTCCGCACGTACATACGCACAGTTACAGAACTTAATTTGATACACCGCCAGTTCTCTGTGAACAAACTAAGTTGAATCATCTCTGTTAGTTACAAACACAACTGAACAATCTTCTGAAGATATATTCTATTTTAACACAGAACTCTGAACTTTATACTCAGAAAAACTTGCTTAAAAAACATTTCCTAACAGATAAAGGAAACTACTTTTTTTTCTCCTATTCACATTATACAACTACCTTGTATTTATTGTTGATTTTAATATATATGTTTATTCGTTGAAACAAATTGGTTCTTCATTGTTTTTCCTTGATGTTTTTAAATATTATGTATGAATGCTAAATGCTTATTCAACACGCAGCCACATTTATCTATTCAACCAAACAACCGTTACCAATTACATTGGTATCCACCGACGTTACATTAGCATACAACATTGGTAACCCCAACACTTAAGAAAGCAGCATTCTACAATAGCTTCTCTTGTGGTGAATGTTATCTTATTTAATGTAGGCTGCTTATTTTCTATAATAGTAGCTTCTAGAGTTTTGAGCCTTTCCTTGCCAATGTTTGCTTTCATTCCTACTCAATAAGTACCCTTTAATCTTTAGTATTTTGAAATATTATTTTTTTTTGTGTAATTATGGTAAATGTATCTATTAAAATATCGGTCTTATTTTCATTTAGACGATAATTTATCCATCGCATCCTGTATAAGGCACATTTAGGCAGCAACTAGTCACCCAAAGAAGAACAATCAAGATCTGTTCGTTTAATTTTTATTGTATTTACCAACTTTTGAATAAGGTGTTCAGTATTGTGTTCGAAGTTGTTGATAAACTGTCCAAAGTTCATATTTTGTTTTTTTTGTTTTTTTCAAGTACTTTCGATTTTCTATCATTAGTATCAACTAATGATGAGGTTACTCTTTGGTAGTTTTAACACATTTGTCAACATCTTGGTAATCACTGGGACACCAAATATTTGAAATGGTTTAGCGTGACGTCATGTAAAATTGCGATTCGGAACGAGGCTGTCCAAAATGTATGCGATTTATTTTATCAGTTAATTATTTGTTAATTAATCAATACTAATATAATATATTTGTACATCAATTATAAGATATACACTTCAAGAAAGCTTCTCCGGTGGTGAATGATATTTTATTTAATGTGGTTTGTTTATTTTCTATAATAATAGCTTCTATGGTTTTGAGCTTTTCCTTGCCAATGTTTGCATTAATTTCTATTCATTAAGTACCATTTTCTTATCGATTTACGATGCATTTTTATCGTAAATCATTAGCAATGTAGTACATCATACGTACAAACGCCCTATTTTGTCAATAATGTTTGCATTAAATCCAGCTCACGGAAAAGGCTTTCCTTCTCAATTTCCAGAGCATTTCTATAGTAAAATCAAGTGGATCCTCGTGCTATAAAATATTAAAACTGATCCACAGAAAGAGGTCAATGCATTTATTATTATTAAATTCAAAATTCGTCAGCCTTATTCAACCTCGGTATAGACTGAGTTCGTGTTGGAATTAAGAAGTTAACAGTGACAGTTAAAAAAAAAAAAAAAAAAAAAAAAACAGTCGAAAAACTAATACAAAATTTATTCATTTCAATGTTTCAGCCAGTTGAAAGTCAAGGGACAGTGGTCAGGGGAGGTATTACTCTTAAATGGAAGAGGTTTTATTAAATTAAACCCAAATATTAACCTTATGACATTAAATTGGTGTTATATGAAGAACGAAATGTTAATTTGAAACTAAGAGTGGAAAAAAAAAGAGTTTTTTTTTTAAATACTTAAAGTTAGGTTTAAAAATACGAAATCATACTTAAATATACTCTTCCAAAGATAAGTTATATATATATATATATATATATATATATATATATATAAAGAGAGAAAGGAGGAGAGGGAGCGAAAGAGACAGATGATCAGAATAGATAGATAGATAGATAGATAGATAGATAGATAGATAGATAGATAGATAGATAGATAGATGACAAGAAAGAAAAAGAAAGAAAGAAATGGACATAGAAAGAAAGAAAAAGGAAAGAAATTAACACAGATAGATAGATAGAGAGAGAGAGAGAGAGATGGGGGGTGATCAGATTAGAAGAAAGAAAGAAAAAATTAAAGAAATGAAGATAGATAGATAGATAGATAGATAGATAGATAATGTTGGTATTATAAATTATTTTTCGATCAATCCATATATGTAAACGTTTAAGAAGAAAGGTCATCATGGCTCTCCACATATTCTTTTTTTTTTCCTTTATTATCATTTAATGTTGATACATAATTAATTGGGTGGTTTAATCTGTTACTTTCTGAACAATTTTTAATTCAGAGTTGTCTTTCTCCTAAACTGGCTGCCACCCTAACTTAGACAATTCATTCCCTCTTGCTATTTAACCCATAGGTGGGGAAAGAAACAGGTTTATGCCTTTCCGGTGAGCGTAATCGAAAATGAATGTATCAGACACCGCTTCTTCCAATTCTTTTAACCTTTGGGGATGTTTTCTTATTTTAGTAGATTTTATCTTAAACAAAGCCAGGAACTCCCTCGTCCAACTCCATATGGTAACGGTAATGTTAATATTATCCGTTTCATTATATGAAAATATTTGTTATTCATGGACCGAGCAGCCAGTGGTATTCAAGTTACGCAATTCTTCACTTCCAGGCTATTGGGCTGGGATCAAAGTGTTGTATCTGTTCTTCTCATCTTTAATGGTAATGCTAATATTATCCGTTTCATTATATGAAAATATTTGTTATTCATGAAACGAACAGCCAATGCTATTCGAGTTAAGCTATTCTTCACTTCCTAGCTATCGGGCTGGGATCAAAGTGTTGTATCTGTTCCCTTCATCTTTAATGGTAATATTAGCCATTTCCTTATATGAAAATATTCAGCATACATTCACAAAATAATTAGTGTTATTTTCCGTTGAACTTTTAAAATCTTTCTCTTAAAACATTTTTCATGAGAGTAGAGTTCTCAAGTTTGGCAGCTGCTATCGCTCTTTACAGTATTGATGGGGTTTTTCCCCCTAACTTTTTGTTTGAAGTAGTATGGAATGTGAACTTCTCGATTGTGTCATTATTTTCTCTTGGAGTTACATGTGTTATCCATTTAGGTCTATGAGTATGATTTTATTGCGGCAATCCACGAAGTCCTAGGAAGAATGCTCCTAAATGCTTCATTCGATCGAAGTCAATTTTAACCATTGATTGTATACAGTGAACAACCTCATTAAACGGTATTTTTTGCGGATACTCATATTGAAGTAGACGCTCCATTTATTTATCGAACAGTATATTTATTAATTTTCGTCTACCGGCCTGAATATTCAAGAAATCTTATTAAAGAAAAATGTGAACTCTCCTCCGGCAAGATTCGAACCTGCGGCCCCACTCGGCAGAAAAAAAAACCGTCGTTAGATCCAACGTGCTTCAGACCGACTCTGCTATATCAAAGTTTCGATCTAACAATGTTATCTAAGAACATAATTCGAGTTCTAAAGTTAACCTTGTTCAAAGATTTCGGGCGTAATAAAATTTAACATTTAAAAGCGCCGGGCTTTCAGTGAAATCAGCACATCTTGACTATATATATATATATATATATATATATATATATATATATATATATATATATTATAATCCTTCATATCCGGAATCCCGCATATATGGACATGATTTTAATATGTATATTTTAACTATTTGGGTGATATGTAACTGATTTGCGATTTCTGTTTTTCAGGAAATTTACTTTGGATAATTGCTTATGCATATTTCACCCTAATGGCTTTTATTGGTGCAAAAGATGATGGGAATAAGAGGAAAAGAACAACTTTGGAGTTATCACAAAAAGTGGAAATTTTAAACAGACTAGACACTGATGAAAGTACATTGTAACTAATGGCTGAGTTCAACATAGGAAAGTTAACATTTGTATGATATAAAATCTTCCAAAGAAGCTATTCTCCAGTATTCACACTGTCACACTGAACAAGGAAATAAAAAAAAAAACATGATTGTGATGAAATCTGGACTGAAACTGAAAAAGCTATTGAAAAGGTTGTCAGTTTTATGGAAAGAAAGCCAGCATTCAGCTATGAACAATTGCAATAACACATGCAGAGTTTAAAATGTCTTTCGTTTAAAAAATTCAAGAACAAAAGCAAAACAAAATGTGGAAAAAGTTGAGAATGATATAAGAATAGAAAGAATCATCATGCAGCAAGAATTAAAAAATCCTCGTTACATTATTTATTTTGCATAAGTGTCATACTTAATTTAATGAATTTTCATTAACATTACATAATTGATTTATTTTTCCTTCATATCAATTCCGTTATATTTCACTCGCCATTAGCTTACTATAAAACATTGAAAATAAATGTTAAACCTGGTTTCAGTTCTTTTATTTTAATCTAAATGTAACCCCTAATATCCGGATTTTTTAAGCAATTCCTCATATCCGAAAAGCCTTCTTAGTCCGGTCATTATGGATTCTGCTTTATAGAATGTGTGGAATCTACCACATATATATATATATATATATATATATATATATATATATACGATTAGATTTTTAAAAACTTACATACAGGGTGTCCCAAAAAATGTATACACACCTTTAACAGGTGATAGCTTAATTGAGGTTTTTTTTTCTTTCCAGATGAAGCTCATTAGAATTAATGCTGGCAGCCAAACCAAGCTTTGAAAACAGGAGATTCATTCTAAAATGCTACTGGAAGTGTGAAAACACAGTTGAAGTGCAAAGACAGTTTAGGAGGGAGTTTCAAACAGATCCAATGTATATATTAGAATTAGCGTGGCGTCTAACTGATCACTGTTTCTACTTTATCCTCTGTTACTATACAGAACGCTATTTCTACTCTATCTTCTATTACTATACGGATCACTATTCTCTACTCTATCCACTATTACTATACGGATCACTGCTTCTACTCTATCCTCTATTACTATACGGATCACTATTTCTATTCTATCCTCTATTACTATATGGATCACTGCTTCTAATCTATTACTCTACGGATCACTATTTCTACTCTATCCTCTATTACAATTCGGATCGCTATTTCTATTCTATCCTCTATTACTATACGGATCGCTATTCTCTATTCACTATACTTTCTTTCTGGCATCTAAACAGGTCACAACACTTTCCTACACGTTTCCCCTGTAACCCTGACGGTGATGCTTCTCTTTTCGATCTCTGTTTTACCGCCATGCCTGACTCTTGACGCGCTATGCAGCTCTGCCCTCTTGGCAACTCTGATCACGCTGTAGTGTCTGTTAACATATCCTCCCACTCCCCTCCACACATGAGCCTCTTACTAACAGAATCTTTTTCCGTTATCAACGTGCAGACTGGTACTCATTCCGTGATTTCCTTCGTAACGTCCCTTGGAATATGTTTTTTAATCATTACGTTCAAAAATGTACGTCTGAAGTCTCCTCTTGGGTAAAAGCCGGCAACTAGGTTTTCATTCAAGCAAGAAAATGTCAAGTTAAATCGCGCTCATCTCTTTGGTTCTTACCTGCTTGCTCTGCCGCTATAGCCCATAGGAATCACTTATTCCGTCTGATCTAGAGCGACATGTCTGATTGCAACAGACGTCACTTTGTTTCTGCTCGTAACGAGTGCAAGCGTGTCCTCAATGTAGCTAAGTTATAGTTTGCTGATAGAATGAAACAACGTATTGCATCTCGCAAGTTTGGTTCTAAAAATTATTGGAGGCACTGCAAAAGTGTGCTGAACTACAGCAAATCCTCAATCCCTCCTCTATTCAATCAATTCAAAGTCCTAACATCCACAGTTGATAAGGATCAATGTTTTACTCGGAAATTCCCATCCAATTCAATACTCGACTCATCCGAAGCACCCACACCTGATTTCCCACTCGAACCAAGGCTCTACTGAGTGAGATGTGCATAACCCCGTCGATGGTACTAGACATCAACTCCAAATTAGGGTCTCATAAAGCAAGTGGCGGGATGATGGGATATCTGTCATATTTATAAAGAAATGTGCCCCTGGATTGGCTCCAGTTCTCTCCAGACGATAAAACTATTGCCTCGTTGATTCTTGCTTTCCAGCCTGTTGGAAGTCCCTGTCTTTAAGAACTCTGGAGACCCTTCAGACTCATCTAACTCATGTCCAGTCAGTCTCCTACCACTCTTTGGCAAAATCTTCGAGGATTTAATCCATGTTGAATTGGTTAAGCATCTTACCTCCCATGATCTACTCTCTGACAAACAATATGGTTTCCGCTTCGCCCAGTCTACCTCTGATGTGCTTACGGCCATAATTGAATATGTATACCAAGCTCTTGATAACGGCGAAGTTCGATCTGTGGTTCTCGATATAACAATGGCGTTTGATATGGTTTGGCATGCCGGCCTTCTACGTAAGCTCCAGGGATACAATATTACAGGACGATTATTTGATTTAATCCAATCATTCCTGTCAAACCGTGAAATGAAGGTTATCCTGAACGGATTCTCTTCTGGTTCCTTCCATACAAACGATGGTGTTACCCAAGGCTCTATTCTGGGTCCTACGCCGTTTCTGATCTTCATCAATGATCTGCCTGATCTCATCAGTTCTCAAGTAGGCATCTATGCAGACGGCACTACCATTTACTCCGGATAAGGAACGTGAATTGGCTTCCCTCTGTCTTTTCTACAAATGTTTTCATGGCAACTGCTCTGTCGAGCTATTTTCACTGGTTCGCCAAACTGCATGAATTTAAGCGTGCTACTAGGTTGGCATCTCGGTCCCACCCTTTCACTGTCGGAACAATTAAATGGAACTGCCTCTTCTGCTCCAACAGCTTCTTCTCTCGCACAGTGGAACTCCCTTCCTCTTACTTGCTTTCCTGATAACTATAATCTTCAGAAATTTAAATGTAATGTCAATCGAAATCTTCTGTGGCCTTGACCCCCGTTCTTCTTTTTATCCTTTCATCTATCACCCCCATACCCTAGTCTTTTCTCTTGCATTCACTCTCTGTAACCCCTTGATACAAGTGGCACCCCCGCCTTGCTTGAGAAGAAATGCTCATAACATATATATATATATATATATATATATATATATATGTTTTGTGTGTGTATGTGTGAGAGAGAGAGAGATATATTTAGCACACACACACTCATATATATATATATATATATATATATATATATATATATATATATATAATTATTTTGCAACATATCGCTACATTTCACCGACAAAATACGAGGATGACATCTGTAGATTTCCCGCCCATACACACTTATAAACTTACACGAATTCATGTTACAGTCCTACATACAACTATATACTAAAAAGTTGTTTTTTTTTTACTTACACACTCTTATACTATCACACAGTTTAACGTCCAAAATGTTCCTCACACATATTTATATATTCTCTATTGCGTTAATACACATGACGGGTGACTGACCAATGAGAAAGAATAAAAAATCATAGCATTCCTGTACTCTGTCACCTTGCTTTTTTATTTCTATTCTCGATCTATAACGAAGCCTTAATAAAAGGGAAACATGTTAGACTCAGACTTTGTTCTTTATTTCATTTTTGTCGAATTCTTATCCATACCTGATCTACATTTGATCTTCAACTCAGGTATATGTATATATAGAATATACTATGGTAGAATGTAGGTGATGTGTTTTTCTAGTCTTTAATGATTTCACTACAAGTAAGGCAATAAAAGCACTAAGACGCAAGGGATTACTGAGTATGAAAAAACGAGCGAGAACAATAAAAGAACAGGAATTAAAAAGACACAATATAGCGAGTGACATGGCATTTACATTTTTGAACATCAAAGTTGACTGGAAAGCAAGAAGCCAGAAGAGAGGTGCACAAGCGAGAAGTGAGTGAGGAAAAAATGTTATCATAGAACCTAAGGTTACGTATATCTATTTAGAGATCACTTTTGAAAGTCTAGTGTTAGTAAATTTTGAATTGAAGACATTAAGGATAGTTTTAAAATAAGCTTGGCTAAATTGGACTACTACTTAGAAGAAATTCAATTCAAAAGTAAGTTTGGTTTGGTTTGTTTTGCAGCTTATCAATCTCAATGGGTTATTTAATGCCGACAATTTTTATTGCTGCTTATATTTTGTTTCGTCAAAAATCTATTTCTGGTAATATTTTTTCCGTCAAAAATCTATTTCTGGTAATATTTTTTCCTTCAAAAATCTATTTCTGGTAATATTTTTTCCTTCAAAAATCTATTTCTGGTAATATTTTTTCCTTCAAAATCTATTTCTGGTAATATTTTTCCTTCAAAATTTATTTCTGGTAATATTTTTTCCTTCAAAAATCTATTTCTGGTAATATTTTTCCTACAAAAATTTATTTCTTGTAATATTTTTTCCTTCAAAAATCTATTTCTGGTAATATTTTTTCCTTCAAAAATCTATTTCTGGTAATATTTTTTCCTTCAAAAATTTATTTCTGGTAATATTTTTTCCTTCAAAAATCTATTTCTGGTAATATTTTTTCCTTCAAAAATTTATTTCTGGTAATATTTTTTCCTTCAAAAATCTATTTCTGGTAATATTTTTCCTTCAAAAATTTATTTCTGGTAATATTTTTTCCTTCAAAAATTTATTTCTGGTAATATTTTTCCTTCAAAAATTTATTTCTGGTAATATTTTTCCTTCAAAAATTTATTTCTGGTAATATTTTTTCCTTCAAAAATTTATTTCTGGTAATATTTTTTCCTTCAAAATTTATTTCTGGTAATATTTTTTCCTTCAAAATTTATTTCTGGTAATATTTTTTCCTTCAAAAATCTATTTCTGGTAATATTTTTTCCTTCAAAAATCTATTTCTGGTATTATTCTTTCCTCAAAAATGTATAGCTGGTAATATTTTTTTCAAAACTCCATTGCTAGTAATAGTTTTTTTCTTCAAAAATTTATTGCTGGTAATAATTTTTTTACAAAGTATTTCTGGTATTAAATTAATTTTTACAGTCTCATAGTGTTTTTTACCCTGGTTTTGGGTTTAACTATTTGCACATAGTTGGGACCCTATCAGGTGCTACCACCCCGGGTGAGGGTGGACCTGGGAGCACCAGCAATTAAGAGGTGGTTCCACGCTCCTCGAAACCTCCTGATCAGAGGCCTTGCTGCTGGACGTAGTTTATCGTCTTACACAGGTAGCGGATGTAGTTTATCGTCATACTCAGGACGGTTAAAATTTAGCGACACTGGATATTCAAATGTGATTTAATCAGCTTGTTGTACTCAGCTTGTATGAGCATATGAATAATAAAATCAAATTAAGAACAGTTCCAAGGAGATTCGAATCCAGATTTAACGAGACAAGATTCAGTGAGATTGAGCCAAACCCAGATTCTCAACCTATCCACTCTCCGCCGATAAAAAAAGTAATTAAGGTATTGTTCGAATTTTTGAATCCTGAGGAACTAGAATTCGTACGTTTGTTTACAGTATTCAATCTGTAGAAAATGTATGTGATCACAGAAAATAATGCTTTAAATTATTTTAAACACAAGATTTAGGATTTGTCTACGTGGATCGCCCAAGAATCCAATTATCTTTACAGAATGAAATGTAGAAAGATTTTAAATATACAAAGGAAATACCATATGGTTAATTAGGAAGATCGCCTATGAATAAGATGTCCCTTTTCTGCAACAATCGTCTACCATTTTAATAGTTATCATTATTTGGGATTTCAGGCAACAAATTCTTCACCGCTAAGAAAGCCATCTGGTGAGTGTACGGAATTATCGCGATAACTGGGCATTGTTATTTTCTGGGATCTGACTAGGTAAAGTGAAGTCATTAATCATTGTTATCTGAAAAGATTTCCCTATATAAAGCCAGCGGTCATTTCGCTTATTGGTCATTTCTTTCCGAGTGTGGAGCAGACGTCAGACACGAGAAAGACGCCCGCATTTCGGTAGCCTGGGTGAACACACGGACACATGCATGAAACAAGATTTGAGGAACAGTCGATTGGCTGGTTATTACTGCGACTACAATTTCCAAATCATCACCCTGCAGTAGACATCAATCGACTGGTGAGCTATTACTTTACCTTTTCTGAGTATAAATTCCTAAATCACTACCTAGCAGTATAGAAATTAATTTTGCTGTATATATTACAGACAGTGTAGTACATTTTAATGGATGAGTTCTTATTCCAGCCTGAATTCCAACGTCTGCCCGGGCGAAAGAGATAAAGTTTAACACGGCCACAGGCAAGAATTACACAATCTTGTCTGTGGTACACAACGTATATAAGGGGTTCACACTAAACTTCATAGGATTTGGAGAAAAACGACTCAACCCTATCAAAACGATTCACCAGGCCCAACCGAGAAAGAAAAAGAAAGCCGGATGACTCATAAAATCGGTATTACTGAACAAAGTTAGCGGAGCTAGCGACGAGCAACTGAGAGGAAAACTAGAAAAGACAGTTCGGAACCGGGGAAGTGTGAGTTGAGAAGTGATAGGTGTGTTTTTAGACGTGCCAAAGATAAAGAGTTGCCTACGACAGTGAGTGACAATTTTAAGTATAAGTTTCCTTTTTGTTTCCATTTTCTCTAGAACTTCGTCTTTGCTTACTTTAGAACCACATTTCTGTTGCTTCAATTCTCTTTTTCATCTCTGAGGAGATTGTCCAGCATTCACTACCATATAGAAGAACTGATATCACGTAACAGTTCAGTACTCTTTTCTTTGTTTCTAACGAAGTTTTTCTTTTTCTTAATACTCTATTTTTGGAATGCTATCTCAATGCGTATTTGGATTTCAGTATCGCATCTTCCGTCCTCTTTTAGAACACTTCTCAGATATTTACATTTTTCTACTAGTTTCATTTTGGTATACCCGATTTGTAATTTGCATTTGGAGCTCACCCTGAATATTCGTTCGAATTGCAAGCTTTTTACTTTGTTTACTGAAAATAAAATAAAAGCTATTTGAATTTATGAGATCATGACATTATTATTATTATTATATCCCCTCACACTGTACTGTATAATATTATATTATACACCCTCATTAATAACATTAAGTTATTCGGAAAATAATATCCGATTTTAGAAGCAACTTTTATTCCT
This sequence comes from Acanthosepion pharaonis, assembly GCA_903632075.3. Lineage (NCBI taxonomy): Eukaryota > Metazoa > Mollusca > Cephalopoda > Sepiida > Sepiidae > Acanthosepion > Acanthosepion pharaonis. The sequence goes on from CAHIKZ030001041.1 coordinate 41,744, forward strand.
GAATTAACCTATTTAAAAAAAAGTTTAAACCTGCCAAACTAGGAATCCTGAAGAGTCTTGTAACCTAAGAAGTGTTACTTAATGAGGAATAACCAAAAACGGAGGTTGAAAATAAAATGGTAATCTTTATAACATCAACAAAATACAATACTCGCCAGCGGCGTGAAGAAGGTAAACCACTGCTAGTGGTGGACTACTTAGGCAGCATATTTACTCCCACTTACAAAGCTCCTCCTCCTCCTTCTTCTTCTTCTTCTTCTTCTTCATCATCATCATCTTTTTCTATGAGTGTTGTCTCTTCTGTACGTTGGCTATCATGGCTCCCCACAATCTCTTCTTTTTTTTCTTATGTTCAAGATGGGGTGTATATAACGCTTTATGTTAAATTCTGAAAGCGATTGATATAAAATTAACAAAGAGGTCAGGCTGAGAAGAATTACAATCTCTTCCAACAATTACTGACACCCACACCCGTATCAGGCACCGAGGTTATGTTTAAGGAGTTCTTGTCTTTCAAGGATGCTTTTCTCATATTTTCCCAAACGCCTCGCTAAGGATTCAACATACTTTGTGTTGTAACCTAGAAAAAGTTACTGAATGAGGAATAACCAAAACGGAAATTGGAAATGAAATGTTAATCTTCATAACATCAACAAAATACAATACTCGCCAGCGCCGTGAAGTAGTTAAACCACTGCTAGTGGTGGACTGCTTAAACAGCATATTACCCCTACTTACGATAGTGTCCAACATATTTATGAGGATTGGGACATACACATTAGTGTTCATAATAGGTACAGTATATAATAGATAGATGAGGTTATAAACAAACCGGGATAGATAGATAGATAGATAGATAGATAGATAGATAGATAGATAGATAGATAGGGTTATAAACAGAGCGGGATACGTAGAGTGTTGTAACCTAGGAAGGGTTACTGAATGAGGAATAACCAAAGCGGAGATTGGAAATGAAATATATTATAACATCAACAAAATACAATACTCGCCAGCGCCGTAAAGTAGGTAAACCACTGCTAGTGTTGGATTACTTAGACAGGATATTACTTCCACGTACAAACCTCCTCCTCCTCCTTCTTCTTCTTCTTCTTATTCTTCTTCTTCTTTTATGAGTGTTGTCTCTTCTGTACGTTGGTTATCATGGCTCTCCACAATCTCTTCTTTTTTTTTTTCTTATATTCAAGATGGGGTGTATATAACGCTTTATGTTAAATTCTGAAAAAGATAGATATAAAATTTAAAAAAGAGGTCAGGCTGAGAAGAATTCCAATCTCTTCCAACAATTACTGACACCCACACCCGTATCAGGCACCGAGGTTATGTTTAGGGAGTTCTTGTCTCTCCAGGATGCTTTTCGCATATTTTCCCAAACGCCTCGCTAAGGATTCAAGATATTTCGTGTTGTAACCTAGAAAAGGTTACTGAATGAGGAATAACCAAAGCGGAGATTGGAAATGAAATGTTAATCTTTATAACATCAACAAAATACAATACTCGCCAGCGCTGTGAAGTAGGTAAACCACTGCTGTGGTGAACTAATTAGGCAGCATATTACCCCCACTTACATCAGTGTCCAACGTATTTATGAGAAGTTGGACATACCCATTACTTTTCATAAGTACGGTATTTAACAGTAATCGTCTGCAGTGTTATCTTGGCTGTATGTTTTCGAGTATTGTCCTGAAAGTTAAAAAGAAAGAAAGATATTCTTGAAATTTAAAAAGAACAAATGAAAGGTATATATAATAATTAAAAAAAAGAAATATATTCATGTAAGATGAAAAGAAAGTATGAAAGAAAGAAAGCCATTAAAGAAAGTTAAAAAGCTTTGTAATCTAGAAAGGGTTACTGAATGAGGAATAATTAAAATGGATGTTGGAAATGAAATGGTAATCTTTATAACATCAACAAAATACAATACTCGCCAGCGGCGTGAAGTAGGTAAACCACTGCTAGTGGTGGACTACAAAGACAGCATATTACCCCTACTTACAATACTGCCCTACGTACTGATAAGGATTGGTACATACCCATTAGTTTTCATAGGTACGGTATATAACAGTGAGCTTCTGTAGTGTCATCCTGGCTATAGTATTGTCATGAAGCAGAAACCTCGTCAATTGACCAGTGCTGGCCGCATTTTGCTTAACTGAATGCGCATTTCAATCAAGTTGCTGGCAGTAAATTTTGGCAGTGATGCTCCGGTTAATGAATAACGTCAATGGCAGACCATCAGACAGTCACCATGATCTTCTGTTGTTGCAATTTCGATTTTGGAAAGTGTTTGGGTCCTTCGTCACGAACAAGCCATTGATCCAATCGTTCACGCTTGTCATGAAGAATCCATTTTTCATGACAAGTCTCTATTTGTTCAAGAAATGGGTCATTCGAATTCCGCAGATGCAGCATCGAATGCGCTTCAAAACGTCGAACTCTCTTTCATTGAGTTCCAGTGAAAGCCATTTATCGAGTTTTTCACCTTGTCAGTTTTCTTCGAATGGTCCGATATTGTTGAAATACTGACATCCATTATCTGAGATATTTCTATAACAATTTCAAGTGTTTTCTTTTCGACTAGTGTGATTGTCAATTGCAGATCGACATCCGCTACCACCTTAATCTTCAAGACGCGAATCCCCACTGCGGGACTTCAGAAACTCGCACCGTTCTGTCCGATCACAGGCGGGTCTTTCAGTGCAGGCTCTGTTAATGTTGGCAGCAGTTTGATAAGCATTATGACCAAAGCATGAACTCATGCAAAAAAAAGTAAACGCATCTCTTCTTTTCCTATGGCTATATAATGTTTTGAGGTTAAATTTTGAAAGTGATTGAAATAAAATTAACAAAGAGGACAATTTAATTATTAGAGATGAGTAATATATTTTTGTGCAACTATTATATTAGGAGACAAGATTCGGACATTAATTTTCGAATACAAAATATTATGAGCAATTGCATAATAAAGAATAGTTTCTCCGGATGTCAAGAAAATGGTTCATATCACAACAAGAATCTTCTTTTCTCGTGTACCACAACCATTCAAGACGTAGTCGATCTTGGTTTTACAAGTAAGCGTACTGTGACTTCACATTAATCATTAGGAATAAGTAATATATTTTTGTGCATCTATTAAAATAATATATTAGGACACAATTAAAAAGATTATTCTAAAACATTATTTTCCAAACAACATAATACTATTTTCCAGAGTACACACAAGATGTCTCACGTATTAGAGAACAAAATTCTGAACGCGATTAATATAAAATTAACAAAAATGACAATTTAATCATTAAGAATGAGTAATATATTTTGTGCGTCTATTAAAATAATATATTAGAACACAATTAAAAGGTGTATTCTTAAATCGGACATTATTTTCCGAACTACCTCATACAATTACAAGACCGTCAAGTAAAGGCTGTAATAAAGCTATGTGTAGATCATACTAACCTCCTTGTTCATTGCTTGGAACGGGAAACAGTTAAGTGGAATTAGATTGGTCACAAATCGTTGGAAAAGATCATAAATTTTTTCAGTCCTAATACTTGTGTTGAATTACAATCATATTTCGTGATTGTAAAAGTACCACGTCTTATCAATGAAGTGAATTATCTATTTTGTTTTCAATTTTTCGTATACACTTAAGAGAACGATAAAAGATCAAGCACTAAGAAGCCAGAAGATAACGATTGATATTTCATTTAAAGTTTTGAAGATCAAACTTGACTGTAAAGCAAGAAACCGAGAAGGTCCCACAAGCGAGAAGTGCGAGAAAAGAAACTGTATACAACATACAGATACACCTAGCCAACTGAACTGTAAATTGATGAGACCTCGCCGCCATTCTAGTCTTTTTCTTTTTATGTGCCGTGTCCCTTCAGGACGTAGTCGATCATGGCTCTCCACTTCCCCCTATCTCTTGTGGCTCTCAATAAGTTTTGTCCGTTTGCTACTCCCCTAGGCCATGTTCTGTCATCCACTTGCTTAAGCCCGCTAGGTATCTCATGCATTGCTTTCCCTTGTCTCTCTTTCCCTCTATTCGACCTGTGGGTATTAGATTTTCCAAGCCCTCCTTTCTCATTACGTATCCCATAAATTTTAGCTGCCTCTTCCTGATGTTAAGTATAAGCTTCCTCCTTGTTTGCATCCTCTCCAAAATCTCATCGCTTCTCACACGCACTATCTAGGGAAGGGAAAGAGATGGTAGTAAATAAAATAAAACTGATTGATGGCTAGTGTGGTTACTGCCTCAGAAACCACAACACGACGGGTGGTACACAAATTCCGGAACAAAATGCGCCAAGGAAACGTCTTCAGAGGACACCGAATCTCTGACAGTAGCCATGTAAGTCTCGCCAACTGCTGGTTTTCCCGTCGCTATCCAACATTAACAACAAACACCCGGATCTGGACAAGTTGCAAAGAGGCATGTATCTGGACATATCAAGCTGTTCTGCTGCTAACGGGGAAAACACGAATGTGACTAACTTCAATAGACATGTCCACACACGACTCGGTGCCTCTTTTACGTCTGTATTGACACGCGTTCGCCAGAGTAGCATAGAGGAAAGTTCATCAGAACAATTACCATGAACGTATTTATAGAAAAAGCACAGTGAAGCTACATTACGGCCGTGGGGAAAGTGACTGAAGGCGAGATGTCAGATCAGAACCAACAACACTATAGATTCTTCTTTGGATTCCATCTAGATATATACCAAAAGCTCAAAACCAGCCTTGACAGCGATATTCAATGTATGGTCGAATGATTGACATGGAAAGGATATCAGAGTAATCTTTAAACATTACTGGGAACAAAAAGACTGTATCTGAGAAGAGAACGTGTTTAATGACCACACACCGGATTTATTTAACTTATACAGCGAGACAATGCTCGAAATACTACAAGTCCTACTAGGATTTATTATTGGAGAGCATAATCTTACCGTATATCGTGGATGACACTGTGTTAATACCATCCTTGGTATGACGATAAACTACATCCGCGTCCTGGGTAAGACGATAAACTACAGCCAAGATCAAGGCCTCTGATCAGGAGGTTTTGAGGAGTGTGAAACCACCTCTTAATTGCTGGTGTTCCCAGGTTCATCCTAACTCGGTGTGGTAGCACCTGTTAGGGTCCCAGCTATGGGCAACTACTTAACACCCAAACTGGGGTCAAACACTATGAAAGTGTAAAAATGGGTTTTGATACCAGCAATATATTTTTGTAAAAATTGCCAGCAGTGAATTTTAAAGAAAAAAATTATTAACAGCAATGAATTTTTGAATGAAAAAATATTACCAGCAATACATTTTTGATCAGAAGATTAATATATTACAAGCGATACATTTTTGAAAAATAAAATATATTGCTAGCAATACAATTTTGAAAATAAAATGTTGCCAGCAATACATTTTTAAAGGAAAAATATTACCAGCAATAAAATTCTTGTCGGCATTATATAAAGTATTGAGGTCGTTATGCCATAAAACAAAACAAAACAAACTAAACCATTAATAAAAGTTTTATCGGCATTAAATAACTCATTGAAGTTGATATGTCGTAAAACAAACGAAACCAAACCAGCAATAAAAATCTTATCAGCATTAAATAACCCATTGAGGTTGATATGCCGTGAAACAAATGAAACCAAACCAGCAATAAAAATTTTGTCGGCATTAAATAACCCATTGAGGTTGATATGCCGTAAAACAAACCAAACCAAACCAGCAATAAAAAATCTTGTCGGCATTAAATAACCCATTGAGGTAGATATGCCGTAAAACAAACCAAACCAAACCAGCAATAAAAATATTGTCGACATTAAATAACCCATTGAGGTTGATATGCCATAAAACAAAACAAACCAAACCAGCAATAAAAATCTTGTCGACATTAAATAACCCATTGAGGTTGATATGCCGTAAAACAAACCAAACCAAACCAGCAATAAAAATATTGTCGACATTAAATAACCCATTGAGGTTGATATGCCGTAAAACAAACCAAACCAAACCAGCAATAAAAATATTGTCGACATTAAATAACCCATTGAGATTGATATGCCGTAAAACAAACCAAACCAAACCAGCAATAAAAATCTTGTCGACATTAAATATCCCATTGAGGTAGATATGCCGTAAAACAAACCAAACCAAACCAGCAATAAAAATATTGTCGACATTAAATAACCCATTGAGGTTGATATGCCATAAAACAAAACAAACCAAACCAGCAATAAAAATATTGTCGACATTAAATAACCCATTGAGGTTAATATGCCGTAAAACAAACCAAACCAAACCAGCAATAAAAATCTTGTCGACATTAAATAACCCATTGAGGTAGATATACCGTAAAACAAACCAAACCAAACCAGCAATAAAAATATTGTCGACATTAAATAACCCATTGAGATTGATATGCCGTAAAACAAACCAAACCAAACCAGCAATAAAAATCTTGTCGACATTAAATAACCCATTGAGGTAGATATGCCGTAAAACAAACCAAACCAAACCAGCAATAAAAATATTGTCGACATTAAATAACCCATTGAGGTAGATATGCCGTAAAACAAACCAAACCAAACCAGCAATAAAAATATTGTCGACATTAAATAACCCATTGAGGTTGATATGCCGTAAAACAAACCAAACCAAACCAGCAATAAAAATCTTGTCGACATTAAATAACCCATTGAGGTAGATATGCCGTAAAACAAACCAAATCAAACCAGCAATAAAAATATTGTCGACATTAAATAACCCATTGAGGTAGATATGCCGTAAAACAAACAAAACCAAACCAGCAATAAAAATCTTGTCGACATTAAATAACCCATTGAGGTAGATATGCCGTAAAACAAACCAAACCAAACCAGCAATAAAAATATTGTCGACATTAAATAACCCATTGAGGTTGATATGCCGTAAAACAAAACAAACCAAACCAGCAATAAAAATATTGTCGACATTAAATAACCCATTGAGGTAGATATGCCATAAAACAAACCAAACCAAACCAGCAATAAAAATATTGTCGACATTAAATAACCCATTGAGGTTGATATGCCGTAAAACAAACCAAACCAAACCAGCAATAAAAATATTGTCGACATTAAATAACCCATTGAGGTAGATATGCCGTAAAACAAACCAAACCAAACCAGCAATAAAAATCTTGTCGACATTAAATAACCCATTGAGGTAGATATGCCGTAAAACAAACCAAACCAAACCAGCAATAAAAATATTGTCGACATTAAATAACCCATTGAGGTTGATATGCCGTAAAACAAACCAAACCAAACCAGCAATAAAAATCTTGTCGACATTAAATAACCCATTGAGGTAGATATGCCGTAAAACAAACCAAATCAAACCAGCAATAAAAATATTGTCGACATTAAATAACCCATTGAGGTAGATATGCCGTAAAACAAACAAAACCAAACCAGCAATAAAAATATTGTCGACATTAAATAACCCATTGAGGTAGATATGCCGTAAAACAAACCAAACCAAACCAGCAATAAAAATATTGTCGACATTAAATAACCCATTGAGGTAGATATGCCGTAAAACAAACCAAACCAAACCAGCAATAAAAATATTGTCGACATTGAATAACCCATTGAGGTTGATATGCCGTAAAACAAACCAAACCAAACCAGCAATAAAAATCTTGTCGACATTAAATAACCCATTGAGATTGATATGCCGTAAAACAAGACAAAACAATCAAATTGTTTGGGGCCGTCATTCACACACACCACTTTACTTTCTAGATATGTATTATTATTAATTGTTAAAAAATTAAAATGAAAATAAATGTATAATAATTAAAATTTTGAATATAAAAATATTCAAATTCATTTTAATGGCTGAATCCTGGAACCTCTTTTCGAATGCTAGTATCGTACTTACCGTCTACCTACTTTTGTATATTTCGCCCTGGGTAAGACGTTAAACTACATCCGCGTCCTGGGTAAGTCGTTAAACTACGTCCAGCAGGAAGGCCTCTGATGAGGGGGTTTTGAGGAGCGTGAAACCACCTCTTAATTGCTGTTGTTCCCAGGTCCACGCTGACCCAGGGTGGTAGCACCTGTTGGGGTCCCAGCTATGGGCAAATAGTTAACTATTACCAGCAATACTTTTTGAAAAAAAATATTACCAGCAATACAATTTTGAATAAAATATATTACCAGAAACAGATTTTTGACAAAACAAAATATTACCACCAATAAAATTTTTGTCGGCATTAAATAACCCATTGAGATTGATATGCCGTTAAGCAAAATAAACCAAACCAATCTAAACCAAAGAATACATACTCTATTCATACGAATCTATCCTAAAAATGTTGTCGGCATTAAATAACCCATTGAGATTGATATGCCGTAAAACAAATTAAACCAAACCAATCTAAACCGAATATTACATATTCTATTCATACGAATCTATCCTAAAAATGTTGTTGGCATTAAATAACACCCATTGAGGTTGATATGCCGTTAAGCAAAATAAACCAAACCAATCTAAACCAAAGAATACATACTCTATTCATACGAATCTATCCTAAAAATGTTGTCGGCATAAATAACCCATTGAGATTGATATGCCGTAAAACAAATTAAACCAACCCAATCTAAACCGAATATTACATATTCTATTCATACGAATCTATCCTAAAAATGTTGTTGGCATTAAATAACACCCATTGAGGTTGATATGCCGTTAAGCAAAATAAACCAAACCAATCTAAACCAAAGAATACATACTCTATTCATACGAATCTATCCTAAAAATGTTGTCGGCATAAATAACCCATTTAGGTTGATATGCCGTTAAACAAAATAAACCAAACCAAACTTTTGTATATTCAGTAAAAACAACATGTGTCTATTTTTGGGGGGGTGGAGGGGTTATCTTTTCGGTATTAAATAACCCACTGAGGTTGACCTGACGTAAAACAAAACAAACCAAACTGTGTTAATAGCATATTTATAATGAAAAGCATAACTATTAGATACGAAAGCAAGAAGAAGGAACTAATTATTAACAATAAGAAGACAGAATATATGGTTGCCATATTGGAGAGATCAGAATCGAGCAGGACTCAAAAGAATTCATAATCGTCTCCGAGTCCTTGTGGGGGACAAATTATTTTCCACCCTCAAACCTCTCTCATAGACGAGCCTCTCACTGCTCTATCGCTATTTTCTATGGAAAGTGCTCGGCCGAAAAACATTCTTTGGTTCCACCAGGTGTAAACCTTCATCTCTAGAACCAATCATGCCACTTACATTGTAGCAACACCCCCCACCGTCACATTCCCTCCACAGCTCCGTGGTTTACGGCACTCTTGATGTGCCTCCACGCTTTCAAAACGGTTCTCCTTGATGATCCATTTGAGCTTGAGGGAAAGAAAAAAAGTCACATAGGTGAACAGGGAGGTTGTTCTAGTAAACTGGAAAGTGCATAGGAATATGGAAGATGCCTTCTAGAAACTAAACAAAGTATTAAAAGACGGGGACGTTTCGTTAGAAATAATAATAGTTATAATGTACGAGGTCTGTCATAAAAATAACGGGACAAGTGCCACAAACAATTTATTTCAATTCGAAACAGACTATATGGTTTCCCCTTCAAAGTAATACCCCGCGAGTCTAATGGGCTTTTCCATCGTTCTCTGTCACGCTTCTGTGCACTGCTGGAAGGATTTTTCTTCGATGACTCTACACCGTTGTTACGGCCGTCTTGTGCCTTTCCACAACAATCTTCTCGCGAAGGAAACGCCACAGGATCTCGTTTTAAACTCGCTTATATTAATAAATATGGCGACAAAGATGAGGACAATAGTCCGAATAATGTAAATAGTGTACATAATACCTCATCTCAGAAATATAGACAGATACTGAAAGGCCGAAACGTTGTAATAAATATGACAACAAAGATGAGGACAATAATCCGAATAATGTAAATAGTGTACATAATACCTCATCTCAGAAATATAGACAGATACTGAAAGGCCGAAACGTTGTCATAAATATGGCAACAAAGATGAGGACAATAGTCCGAATAATGTAAATAGTGTACATAATACCTCATCTCAGAAATATAGACAGATACTGAAAGGCCGAAACGTTGTAATAAATATGGCAACAAAGATGAGGACAATAGTCCGAATAATGTAAATAGTGTACATAATACCTCATCTCAGAAATATAGACAGATACTGAAAGGCCGAAACGTTGTAATAAATATGGCAACAAAGATGGGGACAATAGTCCGAATAATGTAAATAGTGTACATAATACCTCATCTCAGAAATATAGACAGATACTGAAAGGCCGAAACGTTGTAATAAATATGGCAACAAAGATGAGGACAATAGTCCGAATAATGTAAATAGTGTACATAATACCTCATCTCAGAAATATAGACAGATACTGAAAGGCCGAAACGTTGTAATAAATATGGCAACAAAGATGGGGACAATAGTCCGAATAATGTAAATAGTGTACATAATAACTCATCTCATAAATATAGACAGATACTGAAAGGCTGAAACGTTGTAATAAATATGGCAACAAAGACGAGGCAATAGTCCGAATAATGTAAATAGTGTACATAATACCTCATCTCAGAAATATAGACAGATACTGAAAGGCCGAAACGTTGTAATAAATATGGCAACAAAGATGAGGCAATAGTCCGAATAATGTAAATAGTGTACATAATACCTCATCTCAAATATAGACAGATACTGAAAGGCCGAAACGTTGTAATAAATATGGCAACAAAGATGAGGACAATAGTCCGAATAATGTAAATAGTGTACATAATACCTCATCTCAGAAATATAGACAGATACTGAAAGGCCGAAACGTTGTCATAAATATGGCAACAAAGATGAGGACAATAGTCCGAATAATGTAAATAGTGTACATAATACCTCATCTCAGAAATATAGACAGATACTGAAAGGCCGAAACGTTGTAATAAATATGGCAACAAAGATGAGGACAATAGTCCGAATAATGTAAATAGTGTACATAATACCTCATCTCAGAAATATAGACAGATACTGAAAGGCCGAAACGTTGTAATAAATATGGCAACAAAGATGAGGACAATAGTCCGAATAATGTAAATAGTGTACATAATACCTCATCTCAGAAATATAGACAGATACTGAAAGGCCGAAACGTTGTAATAAATATGGCAACAAAGATGAGGACAATAGTCGAATAATGTAAATAGTGTACATAATACCTCATCTCAGAAATATAGACAGATACTGAAAGGCCGAAACGTTGTAATAAATATGGCAACAAACATGAGGACAATAGTCCGAATAATGTAAATAGTGTACATAATAACTCATCTCATAAATATAGACAGATACTGAAAGGCCGAAACGTTGTAATAAATATGGCAACAAAGACGAGGCAATAGTCCGAATAATGTAAATAGTGTACATAATACCTCATCTCAGAAATATAGACAGATACTGAAAGGCCGAAACGTTGTAATAAATATGGCAACAAAGACGAGGCAATAGTCCGAATAATGTAAATAGTGTACATAATACCTCATCTCAGAAATATAGACAGATACTGAAAGGCCGAAACGTTGTAATAAATATGGCGACAAAGATGAGGACAATAGTCCGAATAATGTAGTGTACATAATACCCCATCTTAGAAATATAGACAGATACTGAAAAGCCGAAAGGTTGTAATAAATATGGCGACAAAGATGAGGGCAATAGTTTGAATAATGTAAATAGTAAAATGATAATATAACAAACTCATGTTTATTTTGATTGTTTTATTGGTATAATGATGGTTATAAAAAAACTGCATTTTTTATTAGGGTTGTGTCGTAATATGAGCTAATTTGGTTTGTAATAAACAGTAAAATAATGGTATATCTTAAAGAATATTCTTATTGACCAACAAAAGATCGCTATTCTAGTTTATTTCAAAAATTTGCATAAGGTTTACTCCAAGCAATCCAAATGTCGTTAAAATATATCACGAGCAGAGAATATTGAAGAGAAGTGTGGACGAGTTAGAGAGTGGCTCCGTCTAAGATGGCGGGGGCACCAGGGAGCCCAAGTGTCATAATCCGACCCTGGCGAAAGAGATGTTGTTCCAACGACGGACCCTGAAAAATCAAATGGCGAAAATATAAGCAACGGGGAAAGAACTACAATGAATCTTAGAAAGAGACGACTGAATTTTGTGGGACACGTCATGTGAAAAGAGGGCGTGGAGAATCTAACACACACAATATATTCAAACAAGGTAAAGCGGGCAAAAACGAACAGTCAGCTACCTATCGATGTTGTGTCAAAAGTTACATACAAGATGGTAATGGCTCTCTACAACTTCGTACCCTTTGTAGCTTTTAGCAATATTTGTAACATTGGATATGTTAAATTAGCTTATTTTTAAAAAGTCGTCAACCAAAAGTTACAAAATAAGTCAAGCAGGGTTTTCAATATGACAGGTTCACGATATTACTTGAGATTGTCTTCCACTTCTTCCATCCTGTTCGGCCTTTTATGTGCCGTGTCCCTTCAGGACATGGATGATAGTAACTTCCTGTCCCTTGTAACTCCGAGAAACGTTTGACTCCTTGCCACCCCTCATGTTACCCCCCATTCTTTCAACATGCCATATGAGTGTTACATTTTCCAAGCATTCATTCCTCACAATTTTTTCGATGAATTTCAGCTGTGGATTTCTGATTTTATGTATTGGTGCCTTTCTAGTGCTGAACAATTTCATCAAAATTGAAGAAGAGACATGAAGCAATAGAAATATGGTTCTACAGAAGGATGCTGAGAATATTAGCGACCGAACATGAGAGCGACGACGATGTTTTAGAGAAAATGGAAACAAAAAATCACACTTATATGTAATATCAGAAAAAGAGAGTTTAAACTTCTAAGGCATATAATGAGGAAAGAGGACTTGGAGATTTTGATACTCACAGGTCAGATTGAGCGTAGAAGTGACGATAAAATAACGCATATACTACTTGGCGAGCTTGATGGATGGCGGAACAAGGTTTAGAAGAGATAACAAAAAGACAAAATTTATTACGCGCTACAAAGGAGAGGAAATTGTGGAGAGCCTTGATAGCCAACGCCCAGAAGGGACAACGCCCATAGAAGAAGAAGAAGAAGAAGAAGAAGGGGTTGTTTAAATGGATGGTAGAACAAAGTTTAGAAGAGGTATAAAAAGGCAACATTAAGAGATACAAAGAACAGGAAATTGTGGAGAGCCATGATCGCCAACGTCCAGAATGAACACAGCGCAGGGAAGAAGGGTAGGTTTGTGTAAATGGATCGTGGAACAAGGTTTAGGTGGGATAACAAAAAGACAAAATTTATTACGCGCTACAAAGGAGAGGAAATTGTGGAGAGCCATGATAGCCAACGTACAGAAGACACAACACTCGTAGAAGAAGAAGAAGAAGAAGAAGAAGGGGGTGTGTACGTGGGAGTAATATGCTGCCTAAGTAGTCCACCACTAGAAGTGGTTTACCTTCTTCACGCCGCTGGCGAGTATTGTATTTTGTTGATGTTATAAAGATTACCATTTTATTTCTAATCTCCGCTTTGGTTATTCCTCATTCAGTAACCCTTTTCTAGGTTACAACAGTAACAAAAAAGCAACATTGATTAAAAGACACAAAGAACAGGAAAATGTGGACAGCCATGATCGACAACGTCCAGAGAAGCAAGGTGAATTTGTGTAAATGGATGGTGAAACAAGCTTTAGGACAGATACCAAAAAGACAAAATTTATAAGGATCATCAAAAGAGAGGAAATTGTGGAGAGTCATGATAGACAACGTCCAGAAATGGACAAGGCAAAAAGAAGAAGAAGAAGAAGGAGGAGGAGGAGGAGGAGGAGGAAGAGGAGGGGGTTGTAAATGAATGGCGAAACAAGGTTTAGGAGTGATAGCAAAAACGAAACATCTATTAAGAGAAAGTATGGATAGGATATTGTGAAGAGTCATGATCGCCAACGTCCGGAAAAGAGATGGAACAGAATAGAAGGAAAATGACATATTACATAACAAGTGTATCACTCTTTGTTTCCAGTGAAATTTTCATGTTTTTTAATACTTTGCTTAGCTTTTGAAAGACATTTTTCACTAATCCAATGCAAATTCGGTTTTCGGTGGCGCACTTTACGTCTTCTGGTAAAACATTTCCCATTTTTCCCACCTCCATTTCTTAATTTTCAATTGTCCTTTTCTGATTCTGGTCGTAAGAGTCCTTTTCTCTTCTATTTTCCTTAAAATTTCCTAATCAGTCCTGGGTATGACGACATATTACATCCGGCTTTAAGGCCTCTGATTGGGAGATTGGAGTCATTGAAAAGCGTTGAACCACCTCTTAATTGCTATTGTTCCCAGGTTCATCCTGGCCCGGTGTGGTAGAACCTGTCAACTATGGACAAATAGTGACCCCCAAACAAAAACAAAATATTATGAAAGTATAAAATATTATTAAAAAATATATATTAAAAAAAAATACCTATTTATAATGAAATTACCAACCATACTGATTTATAGTATATATTTAGTTGGAGCCAGAAAATTCTGTTCAAAATATTCCTCATAGCGTATTTGCCTGCTTCCTCCATGAAATTCTCAGCGTCTTTCTTTTTTTTTTTTTGCTTCCCATTTTCTCTTGGTCTCTGAGGAGATGATCCAGCACTCACTGCCCATCAATAAGAAGTATGCTACATAACAGACAAAAAAATCGTTGGTAATTTAAATTCAAGTACTTTATGAATTTAAGCGCATTACTAGTTTGGCGATTAGGTCCCATCATGTTACAGTTGAAACGGCTCTATGTAACCGCAAGTTCTGTGCTAACAGTTTCTTCTCTCGCACTTCTTGCTTTTGGGAATTTCTTGCGACTTCTTGTTTTCTAGTCAAGTTTGATTTTCAAAAATATAAATGTAATGTCAATCGTTATCTTCTGTCTTCTTAAATTCTGTTCTTTTGTTGCTCTCGCACCTTAATAAAGTTTTTCTTATTTCATATATTCTTTTGCATTCTCTACCCGCCCCTGTGTCTTAGTGGCTTTGTTGCCTAGCTTGGGGTGAAATGATTAAAAACACAGAAAAAGTCATATATATTTTAAGTTCAAGTTATATATATATTCTGTTATTATATACGGAAATATGAGATACTTTAAAGGAAGCTACGCAAGTGCGTTCGATGAGTTCTCTGTCACACAGACACCCCTGGTAAAGTTATGAATCTAATTATTCTGTTCCAAGTAATGGGTTAAATAGCAGGGTTGATTAGGCTCTTTAGTCTTGGGTGACTACCAGTCTATGAGAATGACAAATCAATTTAAAACGAGTCTAAAGATGAGCTCTGTTAGGCTCTCTCGCCCTAGCTACACCGCGATAGCTATGGCTGCAGTACATGATCAAGCTGTTGGGTTACGAAACTCGTAAGGTTATGTGACGCAATTTTAAATATTATGTAAACAATTTAAAAAAAAATAAAAATAAAAATAAATAGGAAACAATTACTCTAAGCTTAATACGGCAAAATACCAAGAGACGTTTATATTAAAAATTATAATATGGATTGTTTTTGTTTGCTTATTTGTTTGTTATGTTTTTTGTATTTTTTTGTTTTGTTTTGTTTGTTTTTTTTAATTGAGTTACTTTCACTATTA
>CAHIKZ030001041.1:62500-77500 GCA_903632075.3 Acanthosepion pharaonis
AACCAAATCAACTATTCTGTTTATTAAATGTCATCATGTAACTTCAGGACGTGGTTGATTCTGGCCCTCCACAACGTCCTACTTTTCGGCCTTTTAAAGGTGAGCATTCTGGAGACACGGTGAACTAATAAATAGCGGCTCGGTTTGAGTAATCGGACGGCCGAGTTCGAATAACAGTCGAATCCATTACATTCACTTACGTACTATTACCCTTGGGAAAGGTATGAATCCTCTTCTTCTCCAACCGCCCACCAGCTGTCCTGCTGGACGACGAAGAAAAGGATTCTTTCTATAGCTTTGGATGGCAACTGGTTTACCGCAGAAAGAAATATGCAACCTACTGCGGGAAAAAATCTGCCTCGTCAGTCATGTATTGAAAGATACATGATAGCCTAAGCGTGTATCACGCATGGCACAAAACTGACTGAACATTTGCAAATTCCACACCATCTGTGACATCTTTCGGGTGGTATTCCTACTATGTAATCAGAAATTCAGTATCATAGAACGAACATACATTTACGGCCATATCACGTTGAAACACCGGTTTCTATATGATCACCAAAGATAAGCAACATCAAGCCTGGTCGGTAGTTAGATGGGTGACCGCTTGGGAATACCAGGTGCTGTAAGCTTGCATATGAGGATGATGTCATTGATAATGGCACGGAATTATTAATGGGAGAATTGAATTCTAATTCCACTTTGGTTCGCTATATCCACTTACAACCTTGGGAAATGTGTAAATCCACCTTTTATATACTTCAGCTATTAGCTATTTAGTAAAACTTGTACCTTTCTTTCCTTTTATGTGTCGTGTCCTTTCAGAACATGGCTCTCCACTTCTCCCTTTCGTCCCTCTGCTACCTCCCCCACACCACGTTCTGACATCCACTTGCTGAAACCCGCCAGATATATCATGAGTTGCTTTCTTTTGTCTCTCTTCCCCTCTATTCGACTTGTGAGTATCAGAATCTACAAGCCCTCCTTTCTCATTACGTGTCCCAGAAATTTCATCTGCCTCTTCCTGATTTTAAATATAAGCTTCCTCCTTGTTTGCATCCTCTTCAAGACCTCATTGTTGCTCAGACGTTCGGTCCATGATATCCTCAGCATTCTACTGTAGAACCTCATCTCTTTCACCTCGAGTCTTGTCTTCATCTTTGAGGAGACCGTCCAACATTCGCTGCCGTATAGAAGGACAGAACAGTTCAGTACTGTATTCTTTGTTACCAAAGAAATCCCCCTGTTTCGCAATATTCTGCCTAACTTTTGGAATGCGTTCTTGGCCATCCCAATACATCTACGGATCTCAGTGTCGCACTTACCGTCCTCTGTCAAGACGCTTCCCAGGTATTTAAACTTCCGCACCTCCTTGATTCTAGTGTCCCCGACCTGCAGATCGTATTTCGGACATCTTTTAACTGATGACCATCCATTATGTCTTCTTGTAGTTTATGCTTAGTCCCTTCTTCTTGCTCTCCTTCGCTACCTTTACTAGGAGGTTTTGTAATTTCTTTTCCGTCTCTGCTATCCGTACCGTATCGTCTGCGTATCTTATGTTGTTAAGATCAATAAATTATTATTACTTTAAAAAAATCTTACAATGTAAAAATATTTCTGGCTTTAAATAACCTGCAAATGGTTGATAAACAGACATACTAATTAATATATTGCCCTAGCGTATTATTATTAATATTAGCACACAAAAAAAAGCAAGCGACTCCTGAAGGAACACACTTAAAATGACACCCTGGAAAAAAGAGCTCAATCCAGCAATAGCAGAGCATATTATATTATAATCTTCTGGTGTACGTCGAACCGACCACAACTGCGCGTTATGCACTCATTCTTCAGTCGGTAGGCATTGGATGTTTAATGACCTTGGCTTTTGTTCCTGCCTCGGGGTTATCCAAAATGTGTTATAATAAGGGTAGCTGGTAAATACATATAAAAATCCCGACCAGCTAAAATCACTGAGGAAAGAATGGCCATTCGGCCGTAAAATCATTGTTATTTGAGGAGGGAGGGAAAAAGTCCCAAAAGACCAGAATACATTTATCAGCGTGTCAGAAATTTTCTCAATGGCAAACGAACAATGGAAACTCGGCAAAGGAGCTTATAATGTGAGCAGTAAAAAGTGCTCGACACAATGACGGGCCCCACAACAATGTCCGTACCAGAATATATATATATACACACACACACACACACACACACACACATATATATATATATATATATATATATATATATATATATATATATATATATATATATATATATATATACTTTAGTAGAGCCCGGCGTTGCCGGGGATGTAACAATAAGAGATAGATCAAGTATCGACCATCATAAAGACTGAAAAATAAAATTGACAAAGATTATTGTTTAAGGTTGACGGACACGCATGTCTTAATTAGTTCTTTTTTTTTTTACGAATTGGTCAAACCCAAACTCAAACAAAAATATTGTTTTCAATCGTTATGAGTCTACCGATTGAATAGAATTTTATTATAAACAATTGTCTTGTAAATGGAATTTCTAAAGCATTCTGAATGTAAAAATAAAGAAAAAATTGTGCAAGACAATAAGAAACACTACCTACCAAAAAAAAAAGTGAAGTTTTGTTGAAATCAGTTGAAAAATGTAGGAAATCCGATCCCATATATAAACGAACACACACACACACAAACAACCTGGGTTTTATAATAAGTATAACTCGATATGAGTTGTCCCCCTTTCATTCCGTAAAAGCAATGCCTCTTAATCGTGTTTTCAAATTGATTTCGTGCAAAAACAATTGTGTTTTTCCAATTTTTTGGCGCTGTCAGAACCACCGCAAGGTAATTTTACGTAGTCCTGTGAAGTTTTGTTGAAATCAGTTGAAAAATGTAGGAAATCTGATCCAATATGTAAACGTACAGACACACACACACACACGCACACACACAACCTGGGTTTTATAATAAGTATGATATATATATATATTAATTACATAGAGGAGGCGATTGGAGTCAATGGAATATGCATATTGCCAGGATAAGAGGATAATTTAGGGTGGTGGGCACATATAATTTAAGCTGTGACTACATTTTATCATCACACTTTTATCAACTTTAAATGATTTTTTTTAATCATTTCATCCCAAGCAAGGCGATAAAGTCACTAAAATGCAAGGTGTTACTGAGAGTGAACGAATCTAAGAAAAAAATATGAAAGGAAAGCGGACAATAAAAGAAGTAAAATAAATTAAATTTTAAAATATTTTAATTTTGCATTTCTCTAAAAACATATCACCTTGCTTGAGTCTTACTCAGTAAAACTCGAGTGGCACTTGGGCCTTGTTCAGGATGAAAATCATTCCTTGTTTTTCGTTGTGTGCTTTTCTTTTTTTTTTTCCTTGTTTTGTGTCATTTATTGTTTTGATTGTATTATTTTAACTATTTACTGATTTTAAGCTTTTGTCTCGGGGGGGGGGGGCGTGTGTGTATACATGAGAGAGAGAGAGAAAGATAGAGAGAGAGAGAAAGAGAGAAAGATAGAGAGAGCGAGAAAGAGATTTCTTGTTTATTGAATGTTACCATATTGTCTACCGAATTACCAAGATACAGATTTGTGGATACAGTAGAATCCCTGACAACCGGACTAAGAAGGCCTTCCGGAATTGGTTGTTGCAGATGTGTCTTGTCATCCTTTCATCTCTTATTCCCATCATCCTTTGCACCGATACAAGCCATCAGGGTGAAATAAGCATAAGCAATTATCCAAAGTAAATTTCCTGAAAGAACAGAAATTTCAAATCAGTTGCATAAAACCCAAATAGTTCAAATATACACATCAAAATCATGTCTGGATATGTGGGATTCCGGATATGAGGCGCTCCGGATATTAGGGATTCCGGATATGAGGGATTCCGGATATGAGGCGCTCCGGATATGAGGGATTCTGGATATGAGGGATTCCGGATATGAGGCACTACGGACATTAGAGATTCTGGATATGAAGGATTTCGGGGATATGAGCGATTCTACTGTCTCTCTCCATAACTTCTTATGCTTTGGTTACCAAACTGACTTAGTATACCAGAACACAACTCTAATAACTCCCCTTCGCAGCGTATAGACATAACCCTAACGCCCATCTAAATGCATAGTCCACATTTGATTGGATTTTCTTGGTGTTACTATTGCATGTAAACTGAGTATCTTCGTGTCTGCCATAATAATTGTCATATAAATGGGATATACTGTAAAATGAAGGCAAGACACACTCCAGG
Organism: Acanthosepion pharaonis; assembly: GCA_903632075.3. Classification (NCBI taxonomy): domain Eukaryota; kingdom Metazoa; phylum Mollusca; class Cephalopoda; order Sepiida; family Sepiidae; genus Acanthosepion; species Acanthosepion pharaonis. The sequence goes on from CAHIKZ030001041.1 coordinate 66,780, forward strand.
TACAATATACAGTGGGAGGGGATAAATATTCGTACACATGAAAAATTTGTATTTCTATAAATGTAAAAGCCTTAACTAAAACAAATTTCGATACATTTTATGTGTAAAGATACATTTTATTAAAAAATAGTAATAAACCTAATTAATACTTATTCTAACAGAAATTAATACATTTTTTTTTCATTTTAACTGATGAAAAAAGTATTCTCACAAAACAAAAAAGAGCATATTAACTTAAATTAATACTTTGTGGAATATCCTTTATCGAGTTCAACGGCTACCAGTCTATTCCTGTACGTCTCAACTAATGATTTGCACGCATTGAGTGGTATTTTGTACCATTCTTCTTGGCATGTTGTCTTCAAATTCTTGATATTTGTTGGTGCTCTTTTCCCAGTTTGAATTTTCAAATATCGCCATAAATTCTCGATTGGGTTCAAGTCTGGGGACTGACTTGGCCATTGCAAGACATCAACGTTACTTTCAGCTAACCATTTCCTTGTAGATCTAGCGGTATGCTTAGGATCATTATCCAGTTGGAAAAACCCAATCAGGAGGTAGCCGAAGTCTCTCAACAGAACACATTAAATTGTCTTGCGGGATTTTCTGGTATCTTTCGGCATTCATCTTGCCATCTATTATTGATATTCTGCCAACACCTTTTGCAGAAAAACAGCCCCAGATCATGATACAGCCACCACCAAACTTTACAGTTGGCAACGTGTTCTTTGGAAAGTAGGCTGCACCGTCCTTCCTCCACACATGATTTCGATAATTATGACCAAACAACTCTATTTTAGTTTCATCTGTCCATTGTAGTTTTTCCCAAAACGAATATTCTTTATCCTTATGCTCTCTAACGAATTTTAGCCTTGCACCTCTGTGTCAAGAGGAGTGGAGTTTTCCTTAGGATGCGTGATTTCAGACTGTTTTTGTGTAGTTCATTACTTATTGTACGCTTGGTTACTTTAATCCCTAATGCACGCAGATGTTCCTGCAACTTTTCTCGGGTAACCTGTGGATTTTGTTAGATCTGGCGTCATAATATCCTTGCTGATCTTAGAGAAATCTTCCTCGGAGCACCTGTTCGTCTTTGGGTTTCGACGCTGTTACGAGTTTTAAACCATGCAATGAACGCAGCAATTGTAGTAAAAGGAATATTCAGATTGTTAGAAATCGTTCTGTAACTGTTCCCATCTTTCCAAAGAGACAAAATGTGTTGTTCTTGTGAAATAATCAATACTTTACCTTTAGGCATTATTAGAACCTTCTCGTAAGACTAGAAATTGCAGAATGCTCTGATAATGGCTAATAGCGTTAACTATAATTACTGATAACATTACTGGAACATTCTAGAATATACTTTTTTCATAATTAATTGATTATTTTATTCTAATAATTGATTTGTACGAATATTTTTTCACCAGTTAGAATTTTAAAAAAATGCTTTAATTTCTGTTAAAATAAGAATTAATTAAGTTTATTTTTATTTTTTAATAGTATGTGTCTTTATACATAAAATATGCCGAGATTTGTTTTATTTAAGGCTTTTACATTTATAGAAATACAATTTTTCAAGTGTACGAATATTTATTTCCCCCCTACTGTATATGCGTGTGGTTTAGATGGGCCATTGCCATTCTCTACCTCCCCACCTTTTATTTTCTCACCACCCCCTGGATCTTCATACTGCCTCTAGAGTTCGGCAGTACCGCCCACTTTTAGAAAACTATATTTTTTACTATCCTTCCCACTTGATGTTTTGGCATCCATTTGCACAAGCTTGTTGGCTAGGTTACTCGCTGGCTCCCTCTGTCAGCTCTTGCTTTCTCATGTACTGTGAGTGTCAGATTCTCCAAGCCCTCTTTCCTCATTACGTGTCCCAGAAATTTCTACCGTCTCTTTTTGATCAGAATGTATTTAATGTTTTATAATTTGACAAAACCTAATATATTTCAGTTGTAACCTAGGTAAGTTTACTCAATAGAATAATCAAACGAAGGTTGGTAATGAACGATAATACTTAGGACAAGAACAACACATATAAGATTCGCCAGCGGTGTTTAGAAGAAGTAGTCAACTGCGAGAAGTGAGTCAAGTGAATTCCACAATGAATTTTCAATGTGGGTCATCCGAGCCCGTAGACTCGGCCAAAAATTCCCCGTAGACCTCGTATAAAACGGTGACGGGTAACTGTTTTCCGAAACGATACTCTGCCCTTCGACATAGCCTCGCCTGGGGATCCTCTCTGCCCGGAGGCAAAGAGTTTGACCAGCACAGCTAAAGACGAATTTTCAACTGCAGACCAACATACAGTATTTACTACTGTATTTATGTGAATGGAAACATACCCATTATCATCCGTAGGTATCCTACAACAATTTCAATCTTAACAACGAAAATATTTTAATTCATTTTAATACATTTACAAAAAAGAATTTAAATAATATTTTTTTTTTAATATCACAAAAGTTAAAAACACTACAGCAACAAATATCATACTAATGTTATGTCCTTTTACTCCCAGGGGTTTACAAACATGACAAATATCTTGAACAAAAAATTCGGCTCTTGAACTCATTAAGACAAAAATCTTTGGATTTTAATGATAAGAAGGAAATGTTCGACATAGTGTTCATAATGTTTGTTTGTGTATGTGTGTGTGGGTCTGTGTTTGTATGTGAGTGCGTTGTGTGTTTGTCTGTGTGTCACTATCCTAAATATGATTCCTATCGGCATGGTAATTATCAAATCGCCAGTTACCCTTGGGAATTTGTTGAACTAGATAGAGAGTATGTTTTGCTATTGTGGAACGGACAGAGAACTGGAATGGTCGATTGACATTAGATAGATAAATAGATAGACAGATAGATAGTGAAAGAAAGGAAGAAACAAAGATAGAAACAAATAAACAAAGAAACATAGATAGATAGATAGATAGATAGATAGATAGATAGATAGATAATACAAATATATATAAAGAGGCTGAAAGACATAGATAGATAGATAGATAATGAAAGAAAGGTAGAAAGAGATAGATAGATAGATAGATAGATAGATAGATAGATAGATAGATAGATAATGAAAGATAGAGAGATAGATAGATAGATAGATAGATAGATACTTACATACATGCATACATACATACATAATGAAAGATAGATAGATAGATAGATAGATAGATAGATAGATAGATAGATAGATAGATAGAATGTCAGTATTATGAAACTTATCTTATTGATTCATATATCAATATTTATTTTGTTTTTTGTTTAATTTTCTTTTACTTCTAAAATCTTTAGGATGATAAAAAATGATATTTTAGTACTATTCTTTCAATTTGTAGACTGAACGCTTAGTTGATTATAAATTCTACGATACCCACGTTAGTCTATCGAATAATTAATTGATCGATTAATTTAAAGGCGTGTTTGGTGGTTTCTACAGGTGCAAGTTGATCAGCATTCTATTATTGAAGAGGGCTAGATATTCACAATCATTGACGCTACTCAATCTTACAAGAAACTAGCATATTGCAGTTTACGTTGTAACTGTAGAAGCTATGATATTTTTTAAAATAAAAATTAACTGAAAAATCTTTGACGTATATATATATATATATATATATATATATATATATATATATATATAATTATTTATAAATTTATAAATTTATGATAAAAAAATTTCAAGGGACAGAATCCAGGTAGAACTCAATGTCCAGGACAGAATAAGAATTTTAAATTTGTAGGTCGGATGAATTGGATCGTGATTCCAATTCCAATGTAATAAATTATTACCATGGAATATTAGTGTTTGAGCCTTTTATATTATATATATATATATATATATATATATATATATATATATATATATGCATGTATGTGTGTGTGTGTGCGTGCGTGTGTGTGTGTGTGTATGCAATATTTATATATGCGTATGTATGTCTGCGTAAGTGTGAGTGCGTTCCGACGACAATTTTTCCTCCCACTGCCATAAAAACACCGATATACACAACCATATATAAATACAAAATTTAAAAATTAATCAGTTTATCTGACGATCGCAAATAGCATGAAACCCAGTCAATCCAGCTATATATATATTTATAGATATATAAATATAGATATATATATATAATTATTATTATTATTATTATTTTATATGCGTATTACTTATTGGAAAGTGCTCAATATAAGAGATATGGATATGAGTTTGTGACCCAGTGTTTTACACTTCTGCGATCATCAGACAATATCTTTGTCTGCTGATCGCTTGTCAAATCGTGAGACCCGGCGTCACAAACTGATACTCAAACAATTGAATATATATATATATATATATATATATATATATATATATATATTTCTTATATTTCTATATCTAACTGAATAATACAGTTGTCTGGCACAAAGTTATTAGCGGAATTTTGATCAGAATTTTTCACTGTATATTGATAGATACATTTTTACGGCTTTTCAACATTTTACCGGTTATTTTGACGTCAGAATTTTTTTTTTAAATTTTAGATATTAATAATTTACTGATACACTCTTATTAATTAGCCATATTCGTTGGGAAGAGAAAAAAGTGGATTCATATCTTTCAGAAGAGTATATGCGAGTTAGTGAAAATAATAAACCCGACAGGAATTGGAACTCCGTTCTCTGATTTTCAATTTCGTGTCGGTATCCTTGACATCATCCGTTCATCAGAGCTTACAGTAGCTTGTATTGCCAAGCGGTCACCCATCTAGATACTGACCAAATCGACATTGCTTAACTTCGGTGATCGTACGAGAACCAGTGTCCCAACGTAATTATATAATATACGAGCCGTGTGATTACTTAGTTGCAACGAATGGGGTGAATTTACAAAGGAAAAACAATTGATGTGTAAAATAAGATGTTTCCCTCATTAGGCTAGAAGATATTTAATAAATATATGTATATACATTATATATATATATATGTGTGTGTGTGTGTGTGTGTGTGTGGTTATATATACTTAAAATATATGCTCATGTAGGGATACATATATATATATATATATATATATATATATATATATATATTAAGAGGCGACATACTGTTTCACGCTGGACGCAGTGGTCCCGCCTGATGATTGGGTGTAGCATGAAACAGTCTGTCACCTCTTAGTGTTGTCTTCAATGTCCACTTTTATATACATACATACATACATACATATATATATATATATATATATATATATATATATAGTAATCTGATGATTGAGTTTAGCTTGAAATAATCTATCGCCTCTGAGTGTTGACTTTAATGTTCACTTTTATACAAACATACATACATGCATATATATATATATATATATATATATATATATATATATATGTATGTATGTTTTTATATATATATATATATATATATATATATATATATATATATATAGTAATAAGTAATTTATATATGTGTGTGTGTGTATGTTTTTGTCTCTGTGTGTGTATGTGTGTCTGTGTGTGTGTCTGTGTGTCTGTCTGTATGTGTTAATCGTATTTACCCGAAGGTATTACTAAGTGTGAAAGAATAAAAAAAAATCTAATACTATTAAGCAAAAAAAAAAAAAGAGTAATGACGAAGGCGGTAGATAGCGATTGAGATTGCATTTAAATTTTTGAAGATCAAAGTTAACTGAAAAGCATCGAGCTGGAAGAGAGTTCCATGAGCAGAAGAAGAAACTGTTAGCATAGAACTTACGGTTGCATCTAGCTATTTCAGCTATAAATTGATGGGACGCTGTTGCCAATCTAGTATTGCGCTTAAATTAATAAAACTCTAGCTAAAATAGAAGTAAGTTCATCAGAACAGTTCGCCTAAAAATATTTATAGAAAAGGCACAGGGGAAGCTGCGTTACAGAGGTGAGAAAGTGACTGCAACCAGGATGCCAGGTCATTAAAGGGTCAATAACATTATAAATTACTTATACCTCAATCTAACAAAAATGAATTTCTACACGACACGAAGTTCAAAAAACTTACAAATGTTAGAAAGTCTTTTTAAAAACATTTAATTGTAATGGTTTATGTTTAATTTTTTTTTAATCATTTCACCCCACGCAAGGCAATAAAGTCACTATGATGGAAGGGGTTTACTGAGTCTAAGAGAATATGAGAAAACGAAACAGTATTAAAGAGAGAGAATAATAAAAGTCCATTACAGAAGATAATTGATATTGTATTTAAATTTTTTTGGATTAATACTGAAGTGAAAGCGAGAAGCCGGAAGATCGTTTCACAAGGGACAAGTGCGACGGAAGAAACTGTTAGCATAGAACTTACGGTTACATCTAGCTATTTCAAGTGTAAATTGATGAGACCTTTTTGTCAATATGGTACTGCGCTTAAATTCAAAATGTCTAGCGAAAAGCGATATTTATTTTCGCCTCAATACAGAAAATGTGGCACAAGGCCATAAATGGAGAATGGGGGGAAAAGGACAGTCTTCTTCTGTCTTAACTTTAAACTTAGCTAGCCACAGACACTGACCCAAACATACAACAATATTCCTTACACCACAACAATGCATTCTTAACAATTAACATGAAAGTATTTATAGAAAAGGCCCAGAGAAGCAACTTTACGGCAGTAGGAAAGCGACTAAAGCCGAGATGCCAGGTCAGAACCAATAACATTGAGGATTCCTCTTTGAATTTTATCAAGAATCTCTAAATATATATCATGAGCATCGGTTTATATGTGGCAGCAATATTCCAAGAATGTACGAATGGTAGATATGGCGAATAGACTCTGGATGCCTTATGTGGGCATATATATATATATATATATATATATATATATAGAGAGAGAGAGAGAGAGAGAGAGAGATTATAATTTTTTTAAAAATATGATTTCATCGCGACACAGAAATTACTGTTTCGGAACTGGTCAGCAAACTAACAGTTCTTTCCTATTATATCAATACACACACACATACACACACACATATATATATATATAATAATAATATTTTTTGTTTAAAAATATGATTCCTTTGCTACATAAGAGTTCTCATGTTTTAAAAAACGAGAGCCGAAATCATCGGTTTGTATATAAAACTCCCACTTGAATAAACAAATAAATAAAGAGATAATCAGATAGACAATAATAAAACAAAATCCTCCCGACACATAACGACTTGTAGACGCGCCATAAAAATATCCCTCACTGGGAACTAACTAGAGGATGGCCGCCAACATTAGCCTTGAAATACATACCCTACCCAACCAGAGTAAACCCTCTCAGAAGATGATGAATCTATCGATAAGAATTAACTCTCTGACCACTTAACGAAGATGACTCGCTTAGCCACTCCCACAATAACGAATGTTATAACGAACCATGCTTAAAAACACACGTAAACCAAGAGATAGCTTATTCCTAAAATTTCGCTTGAAGATGAAACGGGACTAAACACCTCAATTCAACTTAAGTTTAATAATTATTTGGATGGTTTCGGCTCTCGTTTTGAAACATGAGAACTCTTATGTATCGAAGGAATCGTATTTTTAAACAAAAAAATATCATAATATAAGCTCTACTTCTGTATGCATACCTGCGCACTTATATATATATATATATATAGATATACATATAGATATATATTATGGTTGCGAAATGATTTCACGTAATGCCATCGTTTGATTTATATCAAATACGTGTAGCACGGATGTAGATTTTTATTCCTGCTGGAGTCTTACACTCTCTTGTGCAGATGTGGCAACATCGAGCGCCTCTCGTAGTAATAATTACATTAATATTTTGGGGAACTCTGATAAGACGTTTTAGTCCACCAATGAGGCACACCCTTTTTACATTCTGCAAGTAGAAATGCCACTTAGCGTGTAGCGATGGTTTCTATTTGTCTACACGCGTCTTTGATGACTTGCAGTCGCGAGCTGTCAGCTGACCTGCTTAAACAAACGAGATCACAGTTTAGATCAAATTATGTGCCAACATTCTCAGGGAGATTAACATCAAGACGCGTCATTTCTCTTGAGTTTTCATACCCGACCCGGTTCCGTCTCTATTACGAGTATGCACTGCTTTCATTCAGGGTGTGTGATATAGAGTTAGGTCTTCCTAAGTGCTTTTGAGTAATGTTAGTCGTCAGCATGACGCCCCGAGCAAGGCGTGAAGCCACTAGGATGCAGGGGGTTGCAGAAGATTTGGAGCAAGAGCAGATAGGAGTGATAGAAGAAAGGATGAGGAGAGGGATAGTGGGTAGATTAAGGTAACTGGAGATGTCGATTGACATTACATTTGAATAGTTGGAGATTATAGCTCTGAGGGAAACAGTAATTGGAAAGGGTGTTCCACAGGTGAGAGGTGCGAGGTAAGAAGCTATTGGAGTAGAAGAGACGGCTACATTTAAAAGTTTCTACAGTGTAAGGGTGGGAGCGGGATGCCAGCCTCGTAGGACGCTTGAATTCGGACAAATTGTTGATGCAATCTTTCTACGTCAATTTCAGTTAGTGCGCAGGTATTTTCCGGTTGGCCGACTCATCGTACATAAATTTGCTTCGGATTCCTGTTATCCTAACCAACTGACCACGCCATCATAATCGGTGCTAAAGTTACAAGCGGATCTCTGCTGGTAGACCGTATAAACTACATCCGAGTCCTCGGTAGAGCGACGGGCTGCGTCCGACAGCGGAACCTCAGATTGGGAGGTTTTGGGAAGCGTGGAACCACTTCTTGGTTGCCGGTGTTCCAGGTCGATCCTGACCCAGGGTGGTGGCACCTACTACTACTACGCACCGCTGGCGAATCTTATATGTGCTGTTCGTGTCCTAAGTATTATCGTTCATTACCAACCTTCGTTTGATTATTCTATTCAGTAACCTTCCTAGGTTACAACACATATATATATATATATATATATATATATATATATATATATATATATATAACAATATTATTATATATATATATATATATCTATTTTAAGACATTTTTATGTTTATACATTTTTATGTTTATACGCCATCGTAATCGGTGCTAAAGTACAAGCGGATCTCTGTTGGTAGACCGTCCCCGGTATGACGATAAACTACATCCGAGTCCTCGGTAGAACGACGGGCTGCGTCCGACAGCAGAACCTCTTATCGGGAGGTTTTGGGAAGCGTGGAACCACTTCTTGGTTGCTGGTGTTCCAGGTTGATCATCACCCAGGGTGGTGGCACCTGTTGTGGTCCTGGTTAGGTGCAGATGGTTCGCCCCCAAACTGGAGTCAAAACACTATGAAAATGTCAAAACAGGTTTTAATACCAGAAATACATTTTTGAAAAAAAATATTACCAGCAATAAAAATCTTATCGGCATTAAATAACACATCGAGGTTAATATGCCTAAAAACAAACCAAATCGGCTTAGGCTCTGTTGAAACTTGATTAATGCATGGAATAATAATACAACACAAAATGTACTTAGAACAAAATGTATTGAAACAAGGAAGTGTACACAATATTTACATATAGTCTTTTGTATATTCTTGGGAAGACCGTTCCTGGAGAATGTATTGACTGAGTCGCAGTCGGGCAGAGTCTCTGGTTGAATCTCTTGATTCCTTCCCTCGTCTTCCCGGTACCAACCATATTTATATGGTCGGTAGTCACTATGTAAATTAGGTGGATCTTACCACAACAGGCTCCCTTCGAGGATAGCAAAGGCTCCCAAAGTTTCCACTGGATATCGGATAAACAGCGATAACATTGTTGATAAAATCGTTAAGCCATCTTTTCAGGAATATATTATTGTATTTTGGTTTGGAAATAAATGTAGTGTAGACCGAAATAAATGATATAATTATGATAATATATATATATATATATATATATATATATATATATATATATATATATAATGCACAATTTAATATATTGTTGTAGCATACCTAAGGATGATATGTCCCCATTCACATAAATACAGTAGTAAATACTGTATGTTGGTCTACAGTTGGAGATTCATTGTGGAATTCACTACAAGCAGTTGACAACTACTTCTACGCACCGCTGGCGAATCTTATATGTGCTGTTAGTGTCCTAAGTATTATCGTTCATTACCAACATTCGTTTGATTATTCTATTCACTAATCTTCCCTAGGTTACAACATATATATATATATATATATATATATATATATATATATATATATAATTATTTATTTAAAATATGAGTCCAACACGCTACATAAGAGTTCTCATGTTTCAAAACATACCTAACGAGTTCTTTCCTATTTTCTATATATTTTTCACATATATATATATATATATATGTGTGTGTGTGTGTGTGTGTGTGTGTGTGTGTGTGTGTGTGTATATATATATATTAAAGACATTTTATGTTTATACATTCTTTTATAGATACAAATATTTAAGTAAATGCTCTGTTAGCAAGATCGAATTTACTGCCTTTAAATTTCAATCTTCCCTGGATCTATGAAAATTTCTCGGACATTCAGGCCGGTAAATGTTATTAATACTGTTTATTATAAACAGAGCATTTATTTAAATATTTGTATCTATAAAAAGAATGTATAAACATAAAAATGTCTTAATATAATTGACGGACTTTGTCCATTTCATAATATATATATATATATATATATATGATGCAAATCGAAATATGTTTTTCGAAATGTGTTATTGATAACGGATGCAAACTTGTGGAACGTGCAGTCGCAACGCT
>CAHIKZ030001041.1:80000-135000 GCA_903632075.3 Acanthosepion pharaonis
AGGCGGACCTGTCAGCTCATATATATATGTGGGATCGTGTATGTTTGTATATGTTTGTGCTTTTTTATGTGTGTGTGTGTTTGTGTATGTGTTTTTATGTGTGTGTGTGCGTGTGAGCGTGTATGAGAAAGAGAGAGGGCAGCCACCTCGTTATCGAGTATGACCATCGCATGAAATCATTGTAAGTTTTGGTTGTGTTTTAAACGATTATGGCTCTCTGACTCGGACAAACTGTTCCAATCTCTTATAGGTTATGATCGCGTTTTTCGACGACGGCCAGTCATTTAACAGGCAAATGAAAACATCTTATGATATCAAATGATTTCTGCGCCTGAACTATTTCAAGTGGAAAAAAAGAAAAAAAAAAGACATCGCACTGTATCAGCCCTACTCTCTAAACAAAAACAATATCTGCTCCCCAAAAGAAGAAGCAGTCTATATTTGTTCCTAACCGAATGTCTTAACCGGATACGAAACAGTGCAGATATAGGTGTTTCGAGAGCCAGAGAAAGATTTGCTTTTATAAGGCATTATTTAACAGCACTTGACTGCCGACGCAATCCGTGGACAAGACGGTCTAAAGCACGTCGGATCTAATAACGGTTTTTTTCCTGCCAAGGGGAACGCAGATTCGAATCCTGCCGGCAGCCCATATTTATCTTTAATAAGATATCTTGGATATTACACCAGTAGACGAATATGGACATCCACTAAAAATATCGTTTAAGTAATAAAATCAGATCAATAAATAAAAATCTGCCATCTTTTTTTTATATTCCTTTTTAATTTTTATATATATTATATATATATATATATATATATATATATATATATATATATATATATATATATATATATATATATATATATATATATTTCGAAAATGATATCCGATAATTCATTTCGCCTATATGGCTTCATCAGATGGATAACCAAAAGATGTGTTGTCTGTGTATATGGTTGTGTGTGTTTTTCCAGCCAAGGGGAACGCAGGTTCGAATCCTGCCAGCAGCCCGTATTTTTCTTTAATAAGATATCTTGGATATTACACCGGTAGAAGAAAATAAATAAATATACTTTAATAAATAAACAGAGCCTCTAGTCAACTATGGATATCCACTAAAATTAAAGTTTAAGTAATAAAAGCTGTTGGATCCATAAATAAAAATCCATCACTTCTTTAGAAATAGCAAAAGACATGACTGACTTTATATATTTACCAATCACACTAAATAGTGTTGAGATATTCCGTTGTTAAGTTAAGAAGACATAATTCTGGTTTCAATCGAACCAAACATATCTAGTGTCATAACAACGGAATATCTCACTGTAATATGATACGAGTAGGACACGAATCCAATGCTTTTAGATTCGAATCTTGCTGGAGAGCGTATATTTTTATATAACAAGATTTCTCGAACATTGAGGAAGGCAGACGAAAATAAATAAATATACAGTTTGATAAATAAACGGGCGTCTACATAAATATGGACATCCCCTAAAAATATCGTTTAAGTAATAAAATCTGTCAGATCAATAAATAAAAATCTGTCATCATTTTATATTCCTTTCTTAATTTATATTTATATTTTCTTTTATATATATATATATATATATATATATATATATATATATATATATATATTTCGAAAAATAATATCCGATAATTCATTTCGCCTATATGGCTCCATCAGATGGATAACCAAAAGATGTGTTGTCTGTGTATATGGTTTTGTGTGTCTAAAATAATTCAATCTTATATTATTTTCCCAAGTTGGCGTTGTTTGAGATTAAAAAGAGAAAGAAAATGAGTGACGTTAAAAAGTCGTTTAACATTTTATATTTTCCGCGTTAAGAGTCCGAGTTTTGAGATGGAAAATCCTTCAGAATGGATAGAAAATAAATGAAAGAAATTGTTTTTTATCACCGCTTCCTCCATGTCGACAGTATGTAATAAATTTGTGTATGTAATTCCGATAGAGTAATAAGTTATTGACATTTGGAAAAACGTTCATGAAAGTATGTTTCTAAAATAATAGCCGGTTTCGAACCTCACTCAACGGAAAAAAATTAATTCCTTTGATAGTATATACATCTTTATTAACCTCGATTTAGCTGCGTTAAGCGAGGTTCGAAACCGGTTAGCTCGCTTCTTCTTCATTTTATTCTTTTAATTATAATCATGTTGGTGGTTTGAAAAATACAAATAAAATGTGTCTGTTTTTGGCGGTTATTTATATTTATATAAAAAATACGGACAATATGGATATATTAAAAAAATTCATCTTTCAGGATAATGCTGTACAGTTTGAATTTAGCGTTTCTTTCCCATAGACAGGTTACAACTATAATAATATCCCTATTTTTTTCTTTTAATTCTTCTCTTTTCTCTTCCCCCCCCACACTCTTTCTCTTTCCTGTCATTCTTTTCTCTCTCTTCTTTCATCCCCCTTTTTTCATCCTTTTCTTTTCCTCTCTCTCTCTCTCTCTCTCTCTCTCTCTCTCTCTCTCTTTCCTCTGGTCTTCATCCATCTTCTCTCTCTCTCTCTACATTTTCTTCCACTCGTCTCTTAAGCCTTTTCTTCCTCTCGCATCTCTTTTTCTCTCCCCCTCTGCCTTACTGGACTTTTCTCTTTCACTCTTTTTCTCTCCCCCTCTGCCTTACTGGACTTTTCTCTCTCTTTCTCTCTCTCTTTTTCTCTCCCCCTCTGCCTTACTGGACTTTTCTCTCTCACTCTTTTTCTCTCCCCCTCTGCCTTACTGGACTTTTCTCTCTCTTTCTCTCTCTCTTTTTCTCTCTCACTTTTTCTCTCCCCCTCCGCCTTATTTATACACACTTTCACGATAATGCTGTCCGGTTTGAATTTAGCGTTTCTTTCCCATAGACAGGTTACAATTATAATAATATGAAATAATATTATTTTATACTACCTAATAATATATATTATATTCAGTCAGTTATGTGCTATTCGTGATACTCGCTTAAGCGATCATGTATCTTTCGATACATAACTGACGAGGCAGAATTTTTTCCCGCAGTAGGTTGCCACTTCTTTCTGCGTTACACCTATAGGCAATAGAACCCGGTCTGTCCTGATATTTAGCTGAGGGGAGAAAAAGAGGATTCATACCTTTCCCAAGTATTTGCACATAAGTGAATGTAATGGATTCGACTGGATATCGAACTCGGGTCTCCGATTTCTCAATCCGCTATCCATTACCTCACCTAATAATATATACGTATATATTAACCTCGATTTAGCTACGTGAAGCGAGGTTCGAAACCGTTTACCTCGCTCCTTCTTCATTTTATTCTTTTAATTATAATCATGTTGGTTGTTTGAAAAATACAAATTAAATTTGTATATCTATGGCTGTTATTTATATTTATATAAAAAAATACCAACAATACGGACATACTAAAAATTGTAGCGAATTCACCCAAATCCGTTTAAAATACTATCAAATAACCACCATGTAATCTTTCATGACATTAATCCATATATAAACCGACATTTGCTACACTCAAAGGGTATTCCAAAATATAACTTCAACATAAAACATACATATTATGTCCAGACAAACATGTATATGCACAAAAGCTGAGTATCATCTACCATATAATCAATTGTGAAAGCAGAATAACATATTTTTATTACTTCAAAAAAATGTTGTTATTAAATGACCCACGAGGATTTGATATGACGTTAGAGACAAATCAATCATTTAATCAATCAATAAGGTATCTTGCTTTAAACATCTATTAGGACTCAACTTCATCCCATATACGATCCATCGCTAAAGATGCTGGAAACATGGTCGCTCCTCGTGCTGCTCCAGAAACTATCTGGCTTTCCTTTACATGTTCTATCTTTACAAGAGTCAATAAATGGAATATCGTGGCCGGGGCTGCCTATTCCTCACCTTTCTGTGTTAACAGAGTTCAAAAGCAATTACACGGCTTTGTCAATTTCCCCACAGACGGAATATAAGAAGCCTATCATTACTCCATCGCTATTTCCAAAGCAAACCTTCAGACGAGCTACGTACCTAAGTCCCACCAGTTCAGGCCTTCACGGCTAGGACCGCCATGCCAATTACACAGGGCTGATTTATCTTCATACCCTTTGTATTCCATTTGTACGGAGGAAGTTCACTCAGACAGATTTTCTCCCCGAGAACCACTGCCATTGTGTAATTTTGGTAAATATATCTGTTCAAATGAGATGTCAGTGTTATTTTCACTTCGAGTAATTCAGACGACAATTTATCCATCGCACCCCGTGTATCAGTGGTTTCTTAACCGATTTTGGACCATGCCCCATTTTGGTGTTTCTAAAATTATGGCGCCCTCCCTCCCTGTAATATTTCATTCTTACATGTATGCCAATTACACATATACACACATACGCACAAAATATTTTTTTTATGTATGCATATTGTATATGCATTGTATGTATTAACATACATTAATACTAACAGTTTCACTCAGGCACACTAGAAAACAATTTACTGTTAATAATTCATTCTAGAATTGGCCCCTTATTCTGTTGGTATAGTAAGCCGAAGGGTGAACATCCTACGCATGCCCTACTAAAATATTACCACGCCCCACCGGTGGGGCCTGCGCCCCATGTTGGAAATCATTCCTCTATATAGTTTAAAATATGCTAAGTATGCTAAATATATATGAGAATTTGGAAAATGTTTATTTTAACGTTTCGTCGATCAAGACGCGCCATTATAAAAAGGACTGCATTTCAACAGAATCTAAACGTCTTTATGTGTCCTGTCCCTTCAAGATGTAAACGATCATGGCTCTCCACAATTTCCTCTCCTTCGTAGCTCTTAATAAATCTTCTCTTCTTGTTATTTTTCCTAAACCTTGTTCCGCAAGCCATTTGCACAATTTCACTAAGAAGGTTATGCGTTGTTTTTCTCTGTCTCTCTTGCCTGTCGGTATCAGATCTGTCCTGTAGGTACCAGATTTTCCAAGCCCTCTTTTCTAAAAATTTCAACTCTCTCTTCCTAATTTTAACATTTTCTCTTAAACTTGGTCGTTGCTGACATATTCAGTCCATGGTATCCTCAGCATCCTTCTGTAGAAATTTCAACTCTCTCTTCCTGATGTTTAGTATATATTTCCTTTTTGTTTCCATTTTCTCTAAAACTTTGTCGTTGCTCACATATTCGGTCCATGGTATCCTCAGCATCCCTCTGTAGAAATTTCAACTCTCTCTTCCTGATGTTAAGTATAAGTTTCCTTTTTGTTTCCATTTTCTCTAAAACTTCGTCGTTACTCACATATTCGGTCCATGGTATCCTCAGCATCCTTCTGTAGAAATTTCACCTGTCTCTTCCTGATGTTAAGTATAAGTTTCCTTTTTATTTCCATTTTCTCTAAAACCTCGTCTTTGCTCACATATTCGTTTTTCCATGGTATCCTCAGCATCCTTCTGTAGAACCAAGTTTCTGTTGCTTCAAGTATCTTCTTCATCTTTGAGGAGATTATCCAACATTCACTATCATATAGGAGGACTGATGTTATGTAAGATAGTACTCTTTTCTTTGTTTCTTACTACTTTTACACTTTGACGGAGAAGGCAATGTCTTGTCAGGCTAATAACTTTTATTTAAATCTTTGTAAATGGCTCCAATTGCGCATAAAAATTTTACCATCGGAAAGTTTAATGCTTGAGAAGAAAAGAAAAGCAGGAGATATTAATTCAGGACGTTGATCGTTATAACATTAATGTAATTTGTCCTTTGTTTGGAGGTTTACTATTTATCCATAGCTGGGACCCAAATCAAAGTTGGACTTGATGTTAATATTGGAGTTTAACAGAACAAGTTAATATCTTTGGAAACAGACACTAAATACTAAGGAATTTTTTTTTCATCGATACCAAATGGTAGAATACTCTCTATAGATCTTGAATGAAAAACCATAGGATACACGCTGAACATAAAAAAAAAAATAGCTATCAATTAAATAACACAAGACATGGAATTTTGGAGGGGGTGGATGAGAGATATTTATAAATTTCCTGAAAATGAGAAATCACACAGATTTGTAGCGCGACTTCAAAACGAAACATCTCAAATGATGATGATGATGATATATGCCTATTAATACTAGTTAAATCTCTATCTATAAAAGGCAGGATGTGTGTGTGTAACAGCCGAAATTTTCGACGGATTTGCACCAAAATTTATATGCACATGCTCGGGTAGCGGGTAGGCCAAGACCGACTTTAGATTTCCCAAATCCAATCGATAGTGGAAATAATAGATTTTTTCATGCTTCTACGGCACTTTTCATGTAGTTTGCGACCATTTTGTACTGGCCAGACTGAGAGCCAATAGCTGGCTGCCACGAATAGGCAGGAAGATTCTATTGGCCAGCGTGAGAGCCAACAGCTGACTGACACGAATGTTAACTAGCATGCAAAAAAAAATCGATAGCTGCATTCGTCACAAGTGGGAAAAATTTAAATCTGCATGGCACTTTACTCCAATTGGCTCATTCGCTTGCTTAAACTCAACGTTGATTCTGATTCTACAGAACTGGGTTAAGTGTGAAAAAGTATTTGTTGTTAACATTCTTTTTTCATTCGGTTGTTCCAGTTACGAGTCCCTTTTTAAAGCTCATCGTTTTGTGTTCATTTTGTTTAGTTCTTTTTTCGTAACAGATTTAATGTTTTGTATAGAGCTTAGAAAAATTCGCAGTGTGAGATAGGCAAGAAGTAAGGCATGTAGCAACATCAGCACGGCAAAGGGCACTCCTTTAAAGGCAAGGAAGGGCAAAAATATTTTAATTTAAGTGAGAGCGATTGCTGTATGAGTCGTGCGATTTTTGAATCAAGCACGGGCAACGCCGGGCCATGCTGCTAGTATTAATTAAATTTGATATGTTTCAGCTTCAACTAAATTGAATAGTTATTTATTTATGGCAATGAAAGCCTTTCATTAAACTGTTAGCTAGTTGTTTGGTTTTGTTTAGTGGCATATCAACCCATATGTGTTATTTAATGTTATTTTAAAATGGCGGGCAGCCGTGTTACATCCAACAAGCATGGCTCTGGAAGAAAACCCACTCTGAATTGGGTATTTTTTTAAAATGGCTATTGAAATGGATTCATGTCGAATTACAAGCTCGGAAAATCCAAGTTTGTAAAAAAAAATCCTTAGATATTGGAAAGTCTGCGACAGATGCAGTTCAAGACAAATCAGAAGGAAGGTATAAATCTTAAAATACATACATGAAGATTTAGATTTAGTGAAATAATTAAAAGAACTGTTAATATTCAGTCATTCCCTGTAAAATCTTTGAAGAACTTGGAAGACCTGCAGCACTTTCCTGAGTTAGCAGAGGACGGGAGCTTTGGAAAGGACTGATAAGAGATATTTACAAATCTACTGAAGATGAGAAATCATACAGATTTACAGTCGAAACATCTCAAATGATGATGATGATGTCTGGCAATTATTACTAGTTCAATGGTAATTAAATTTGATATGTTTCAGCTTCAAATAAATTGAATAGTTACTTATTTATGGCAATAAAAGCCTTTCATTAAACTGTTAGCTAATTGTTTGGTTTCGTTTAGCGATATGTCAATCTCTAATTAATGCCAAAATCTAAATATTTTGAATATAGTTGTATGCCTTCAACTACAGATAAAATGTATTGTTGGTCATTTTACTATAAACAGGTTTTGTTGGGAATTGTTTTATAGGAAACTGTATTGGTAGTATTTTTGTTATAAAAATGTATTTTTATACTTTCATAGTGTTTTGTCTTTGTTTGGAGGTTTACTACTTAAAATTTTTACCACTTTGTCATTCAATTAGCTAATATATATATATATATATATATATATATATATATATATATATATATATACGCCAGCTGAATGTTTTCCATAGGTGTTGTCTGTGGCGTCAAGACAGGACATCCAAGGTAGACCTGTTTAACAGTGGTAATATTGGAGGAATCGAGACTTTCCTCATACCGTCACAGTTGCGTTAGACTAGTCATCTCTTGAAAATGTCTGATGACAGTATACCCAAGATCCTAATGTACAGCCTGTTAGATCAGTGCTACAGAAATGTAGGACGCCCATGGTTTATATACAAAGACAAGCTGAAGAGCAACTTGTCAGCTGTCAATAAACCTCACAACACCCTCGAGTGATTAGCCTTGCAGCGGGTAGGGTGGCGATCAAGGTGTTTTAGAGGACTCAGCAGTTTTCAATCTGCTAGTCTGAATCATCTTCAAGAAGCGATAGCAAGATCTAAAAGGTCAGCCAATCTAACAGTGACTTCATCCCACAATCCTTACTCTTGCTCCATATGCGGCCTATTTTGTAAATCACTAGCGGGTCTTAAGTGCCTACTTAAGTTTATCGCACAAAATTTCATAACTGAATCAATTGGTTAAGTTGTCAGATCCTCATACCTCGAAACCGACAGGAGAAAGCCCATTATATATATATATATATATATATATATATGTGTGTGTGTGTGTGTGTGTGTGTGTGTGTGTGTGTATATATATATATATATATATATATATATATATATATATATAATGGACTCTCCTATCGTGAACGATAAATGAAGATCAGCAGTGGATGGTGCCTTTCGTTTTACACTTATGCATGCTAGCAGGCTCTATTGTGGAGAAAATCAGGTAAGGAAAAGACATATTGTGTTTTCTTAAGTGTGATACTAGCCCAGCCTTGCTGCGGGCGACAAAGCCACACCGAGAGATGAAATTTGTTGAAGCAGGATTTTGATGGCGTCTCTGCTTCAGAGCTTGACAAAGCTGATCACGGTGCTTCAGTCTACTGTCTTCAAAACCCTTTAACTTAATGAAACATGTCATACGCCACTCCTTTTCGGTTTGATGCTTGGGTTTTTCAGGTATTCAGATCGAAGTTGAGACGTTTCAAGTTTTCTTTCAATTTGTTTGTGTAGCGCAAGTGTCGACGTCCAACTGAACGAAGCGTCGGCTAAGTATAGTTTTTCCTATAACAGAATAGCAAGATATATATATCTTATGTTATATATATAATATGTATAAAGAGCAGTAAGATATATAATCCGTTGTTCTTAATGATAATTTTATTTTTACATAACAATGCTCAATATAAATTTACAGAGCATAAATATTATAAATTAACTGATTTAAAAATATGGTTCCATATATTCCAGGAATTAACATGTTTCAAAAACAGAAACTAACTGCTAACTACTTTTAATTTAATTATATAAGTGAGTTCGAAGTTGTTAGTTTCTGTTTTTGAAACATGGTAATCCTGCGTAGCGATGAAACCATATTCTTGCAATCTAAAAAGACTTTTTAACTCGCGAGATATTGATAATTTGTAAAAAGCAATTATATATATATATATATATATATATATATATATATATATATATATATATATATATATATATATATATTTGGTTGGATTGATGTGAGTTTGTGACCAGGGTATTTAGTATTCTTTAAATTGTCGCTAAAATTTTTCATCGAGATTTTAAAGCCTTACGCTTCGTTCAATTTCGCAAACCAATCCATGAAATTTGAATAAACTGATTTGTTTGAAAAAATACTTTGACAAAACCCAGTACTTCGCGGTTTTATAATTTCTTTAATTCAATTTGATTTCATGGTAAACGATATTTTTTAAGAAAAATTCTATTTTTAGTTTTTGATAACAAAGAATAAATTCTTAGGATTTCTTACTCTTGAGCATGCACTATGCAACTGGCCATGTCTAAATATTTCTTTCTGAAATCAAATTCCAAATTTTTGAAGCGTTTGGCCTTGTGATTTTTTTTTCATAGTTCTCGCAAACGCAGGGTGAACTGGAAACTAGATTCTTGTATATATAAAAACTTAAAGAAAATATATGCAAAAAACAATATTGCATTTTTATTAAATACGTGTTTTTTTTATTTTAATCATTAAATTGTTTTTAAAAGTAAGAGTACCGTGTATGTTAAATAATAAGACTTAATTTTTCAAAAGAAATTATGGAAAATTTATTGTACTAAGCTACGCATCCGAGTAAAAAACAAATGTATTTTGTACCCCCTTACCGGTTTGCGCTTCTTCCCAAAATTTGGTTTCGATTAGTCGATGTATGGCTATTTTAGAGGGTGTGAAGGAGGGACGGATGAACGGACAGAAGTCACAGAATTTTATATATAGAAGTTCACATCCAAATTTAAATCAAATTGTTGACGTTTACCCGGCAGTGATAAGAAACTTCTTATCTCAGGCTATTACCTCTAGGAATAGGATATTTGGTTATTCGCAGTTATCAAATTGTCAAGCTCAACGAAAGGACAACTTTCGAGAAAACGCGCAGAACTGGACGAAAACTACAAGAAAATATCTTCACAAATTTAACCTACGACAAAAAAAAAATAACGAACATAAATTTGATCAACGCCTTTGCAAAAACGTCAAAAAAAAATCACAGGACGACCAGATTTCTTCAGCAATTTACCATCGATAAAATCATACAGAAGTTATTTTAAAATGAATATATTTTAAACAAAGTGTGACAGGAAAACATTAAAACTAATATTTAAATAAAAAATTAGAATTTGTAAAATCTAATTTTAAAAACGACAAAAAAAGTAAATCACAAACAAGTTCTCATGATGCAAATAGTCAACAGATTTAAAATAATACAGAATTTAATACTAAAAACACATAAAAAAGAAAACACGACTTTAAAGACTCAATCTTTGTAATTTTTTCAATTGCAAGAATAATAAAAATGATATGTTATATAACACATTTATTGTATATATATATATATATATATATATATATAGTAGTAATCTTATAAGTATAAAAAAATTATACTCGTTCTGAAAACCTTCAGTATCTTGATTTGCAAATAATCAAACCAATACCAAAGGGAAAAAGGTATATAAAAAAAAGAAAGAACCAAGAACATGTACGTTAACCGAAAATAATCGTCCGGCATGCGAGTCCAAGGCCCAAAGAAAAAAAAAACCCGATGCGAGTACCCAAAATAACTAAATGAGGTGCTTAATACAATGAGTAGAGCAGACCTCGTTAAACCTAGAGAGCCAGACAACCTACCACGGTTTCACCTTAGCGGATCGTCAAGGAAGCCAGCCTTACCTGACGATCCGCTAAGGTGAAACCGTGGTTGTCTGGCTCTATAGATTTAACTATATATATATATATATATATATATATATATATATATATATATATATATATGATAAAAATATAGTTTTAAGATATGCTGTATTTATCGACAAAAGTGCTCAGTATCAGAGCTAGAAGTGATCATTGAGGTCAATATAGTTTCCTGCTTAAACGCAATTTTCATGCCCTACACACACACATTATATATATATATATATATATATATATATATATATATATATACCGTATATATTTCATTACAGCCAGCGATTCCTACTCTTATCTTTAAAAAATTGTTTTTAAACATAGAATAATATTATTTAAATTTAGTTTTATGATAATTCTTATTTCTTAGTGGCCTTAGGTGAAATTGATATATATATATATATATATATATATATATATATATATATATATATATATATATATATATATATATAAACAAAATCCTTGCTTTTCTCCTCTTCCCCTTCTTCTTCCTTTTTTTTTTCTTCATCCTCCTCCTCCTCTTTTTCACAGCCAACGTCGTGCGTTTGTTTATTTATTTTTGGAAACAATAATTTAGGGGTCTTTTGCTTAAAAAAATAAAAAAGCCTTAGGTGGTCATTTATAAAAATTTGCCTGATGTACCGTAAGGTTGAAACTAAGGTAGCGGATTCAACTGACTTCCTTATTTTTAAAGTATATATATATATATATATATATATATATATATATATATATAAGAAAGAGGTTATAGTGGTTCCAACGAGAGAAAAGTGTGTATAGTAAAAAGAAGAGAAGAGAGGTGCCGCAAACGTTTTTGGTTGTAATGTGGATTTTTTTTTTAAATATTATGCTTTATTTTCCACAATTTTACTACACGGGTTTCTGGTCTCTCGACCGTCTTCAGGTAAAAGGCGGAGATTTTCACATATTATTAAAATAATAATTTTTTCTTTTTCAATGTTAAATATTCTCGATATGAGACATTCTCTGTTTTGTGTTAGTAATCTGAATGTCTTTCTTCACGATATATATATATATATATATATATATATATATATATATATATATGATTTTCATCAACGACGTTACTGATGTCATCAGTTCTCTATGGTAATGACACAATTATTAATTATAAATCTGATCGGTTCAATAATGCCAAATCAGCAGCTGATCTAAAAAATGATCGACAATCTGTTGTTAAATGGAATGGCTTGTTAATTTTAACGCCTCCAAACTACTCTCTTTTAATCCCCTGAGAGAACTTTTTTTGCCTTTCATCAGCATGGCTGATTCTAACCTCAAGGAGAGTGATACATTGCGCTTTCCCATGATAACGTTTTCCGTTGATATAAAATGGAAAGCTTATATTGAATCAATTGATAGATCAGTTCCTTGGAAAAACGATTCACTGTGTAGTGCTAGATATTTTTCTCGTCCAAATTTATCTTGTATATTTATACGTCTACTATTCGTCCATGCTTTGAATATTGCTGCCACATCTGGTCTGCTGCTCCTGTTATATATTTAGAGAGTCTTAATAAAATACAAAGAATCCTCAATTTTATTGTCCTGACATGTCATCTCGGCTTCAGCAACTTTTACACCGCCGTAAAATAGATTCCCTGTGTCTTTTCTATAAATACTTTCATGGTAATTGTTCTGATGCAATTTTCTAAATATTCATTGGGGTTTCATTTTTAAATGTTGTTATTTACTATAAGCAGACAAACTGTACATATGGGAACTAGTTAGAACTACATAGAGACTTTGAGTTATTATGGTGACTGTAGTAATAATGGTAAGAAAGAATGTGTTGTTCTTGTTTAAGGATTACTGTGGTATGTTTGGGTCAGTAATTGTGGTTAGCTAGGTTTAAAATAAGACAGACTCAAGACCATCCTTCCCCCATTACCTCTTTTCGCCTTATGTCACATTTTTGTATTAAGTCAAAATAAATAGTACCTAGACTTTATGAATTTAAACGCAGTACTAGATTGGCGGGAAGGTCTCATCATTTTACAACTGAAATGACTAGATGTAACAGCAAGTTCTATGCTAACAGTTTCTTCTCTCTAACACTTCTCGCTTATGGAACTCACTTCAGGCTTCTTGCTTTCCAATCAACTTTGATCTTCAAAAATGTAAATGCAATGTCAATCGTTATCTTCTTTCTTCTTAATTCCCGTTTTTTTGTAGTTCTAGTTCTATAATGGTGTTTTTTTTCTCTAACACTCAGTAACCCCCTTGCACCTTAGTGACTTTATTACCTTACTTGGTTTGAAATGATTATATATATATATATATATATATATATATATATATATATATATATATAATAGGTGTATACAGAATGAATTCCAGTAACCAACAATTACTATTCTTAAAAAGAGTGCTCAATACAAAGTAGAGCAGATATAAATATTTTTAAAAAATTTATAACATAAATATGTTATGAAATCACTACAAAAAATAGCCATTTGTTTCAAACCCTCGGTGTTTTCTCAAGTGATACACTTGATAAGACACCGAGGGTGTTGAAACAAAATGGCTATATTTTTGTTATAATATATATATATATATATATATATATATATATATATATATATATATATATATATATATATATATATATTAATTTATGCATATATATATATATATATATATATTATACCATGAAGAAGTAATTATACAACGAATTAATTCGCAATGTTAATGTGATTAATGCGGAAACATTTAATGAAACATTAACTTATTATCATTACCTTGAATAACGCGATCCTGATCTTTGAATTGTTGACAGAATGGTCCTGGACCGAGTACTTTCGACAATTTCAAATTGTCATCTTCAGGGCGTAATATTTTCATTTACAGGTAAACACCAAGACGAAATAAATGCAGTGTAGATGAAAAGAGGTTTTTAAAAATATACTTTTTATTGACAGTTATATTATTTTGGAACGTGCGATGCCGTAAGGCTAGACTTTAAATGATTCATGTGAGAAAATTGTTTGAATGTAGTAATATGATAAATCCTAAAATTCTTGTCGTTGAATGTGTTTTTCAGCTAAGTATAGTCCAATTAATAGAGTAAAATGTCTTGTTAGTTCCTCGCCCCAGAATTTTAGATAGTAAGTTAATGTCTCATTAAGTCTGAGTAGCGAAGTAATTTCGCTATTAATCTCAACATTGCTAAGTAATTTTGTATAATTACTTTTTATGATATATATATATATATATATATATATATATATATATATATATATATATATATATATATATATATTTCTAGAGAGAGATATAAATAATATTAGTAGTCAATATTCATACATGTTTCATTAAATAACATAGACAAGTGTTGTTTATTTGTTTTATGTAAATTCTTTTCATGACGTCTAATAAGCTTCATAACATTGGATTAAAAATATGGATCAATATTGTGATTTTTTTTCTTCGTTTAATGATAAGGTTCTTAAGCTTATTAGACATTATGAAAAGATTTACATAAAATAAATAGACAAAACTTGTCTATATTATTTAATGAAACACGTATGAATGAAAAAATGCTTCCTAATACACACAATATATATATATATATATATATATATATATATATATATATAAATTCCCAAGAGATAGAATCCCGGTAGAACTCAAGGTCCAGGACCGAGTAAGAATACAATATAAAATGCCCAAACACTAATATTCCATGGTTATAATTTATTATATTGGAATCGTAATCACGATCCAATTCATCAGAGTTACAAATTCAAAAAGAAATCAGAAAATATATACCCGGGTTAT
This sequence comes from Acanthosepion pharaonis, assembly GCA_903632075.3. Classification (NCBI taxonomy): domain Eukaryota; kingdom Metazoa; phylum Mollusca; class Cephalopoda; order Sepiida; family Sepiidae; genus Acanthosepion; species Acanthosepion pharaonis. The sequence continues at coordinate 94,996 of CAHIKZ030001041.1, forward strand.
ATTTTCCGATTTCTATTTGAATTTGTAGGTCTGATAATGATATAGTCTTAAGATGTGCTATATTTATGGGATAAAGTGCTCAATATCAGAGATAGAGCGTGTGTAAATATAAACGTGAACATAGAAGTCAACACTTAAGTGCGACAGTCTGTTTCATGCGACTTGCAATCGTCAGACCACGAGTGCTGTTATTTTTTTCTCGGCTATTTATATATACACGGGTCAGTGGTGCATTGTGGGTAGTCTATTTTGGCGGTTATTTTACCGGAAGTCGTTTATTTGTTTATTTATCTATTTGGGTTAAATCATTTTGCTTGTTTTTATTTATTTTTATTATTTATTTTTATTTGTTTATTTTTATTTCTTATATATTTATTTATTTAGTTTTTAGTTTTTAATCGGTGTTTATATATATATATATATATATATATATGGTCGTAATTTACTCGTCTCTGTTTTATAATTCTATTTGTTGTGCAACCAGTGAGGAACTTATTCACTACGAATAATCAGCCAGATACACTCGCTGACCCCTAAAGAATTCGGCTATTTACTCTACTCTCTTGTATTTATGCTTGCTTTCACGTCAATCTTGTGGCAAACAGAGAGAGACAAAATCTGTCTCTTGTTGGCGTGCACCCCACCACGCAGGAGAATGATTATATATATATATATATATATATATATATATATATATATATATATATATATATATATATATATGATCATTCTGGGTAAGTTTGCATTTTAAAATTAATAATTACTGGTGTTTATTTACAGAAGCTAGGTTAATTATCCTGTCAGAGTCGTTCTGATTTAAGGGAAGGTTACAATTAATGTTTGTTTTTTGTTTTTTTGGCGGGCCTTGGTTGTCAGCGCATGTCACTTCTGGTGCCGGAAAAGACTATCTCTACAGCGATGATCTTTGTAAGTTCTGTTTTACAAGATTTAATATGCTGGTGTAAGAGAAATTTTCAAAATAAATGATGACGCTATATTTATACAGTTCGACTTATTATTTCCCTCTTGGAGAAAAGACTAAATAATTTTTCAATAAATTATTCCCATGACTATCTTTTTTTTTTTTTCTTCTATTTTGAACACACAAAAAAATCCTAATAGGAAAAAGCCTCACAAATAGCTTGCTCAGTAGATGACTTATGAAAAAATATTTCTTACTTTAATTGTGAAAGTATTTTCATTTTTTATGATGAGGAATTAATTCTTATTGGAATCGAAGTTCAAAGTTCAACAAAATACATTGGAAATGAGTCACTATAAAAATGCATTGTTCCTAGAAATATTCGAACTTATATCCTCATCGTTGTTGTTTTGATCACAAATTTCTTAAGTTAGGAATGCATTGCAAAATAGCTTACAAGAGAAATAGATTGCAAATGAGTTACTATAAAAATGTATTATTTCATGAATTATACAGACTAGTATCCTCATCTTTGTTGTTTTGATCACAAATGCCTTACTATAGGAATGCATTGCAAATAGCATAAAAGGGAAATGAATTGCAAATGAGTTACTATAAAAATGCATTATTTCATGAATTATTCAGATTAGTATCCTCATCTTTGTTGTTTTGATCACAAATGTCTTACTATAGGAATGCATTGCAAATAGCTTACAAGGGAAATGGATTGCAAATGAGTTACTATAAAAATGCATTATTTCATGAATTATTCAGACTAGTATCCTCATCTTTGTTGTTTTGATCACAAATGTCTTACTATAGGAATGCATTGCAAATAGCTTACAAGGGAAATGAATTGCAAATGAGTTACTATAAAAATGCATTATTTCATGAATTATTCAGACTAGTATCCTCATCTTTATTTTTACTGCCAATTGATATTTTCTAAAGATATTTAAATATCTAATTGGGAAAATAACAGAAGAATGCGTAATTGAATTAAACCCTTATTTTCATTTTGGCTGTAACTACAATCATGGCTATATATATATATATATATATATATATATATATATATATATATATATATATATATATATATATATATATGAGCCGAATAGATATGTACAGGCTTAGATAGATAGATAGATAGATAGATAGATAGATAGATAGATAGATAGATAGAAAGAAAAAAAGAAAAGTGAAAGAAAGAAAGGAAAAACATTGAAAGAAAGAAAGAAAAAAGAAAGAAAGAAAACGACAGTCATAGATAGATAGATAGATAGATAGATAGATAGATAGAAAAAGGAAAAGTGAAAGAAAGAATAAAAGAAAGAAAGAAAGAAAGAAAGAAAGAAAAACATAAAAAGAAAGAAAAGAAAGAAAGAAAAAAGAAAACGACAGTCATAGATAGATAGATAGATAGATAGATAGAAAAAAGAAAAGTGAAAGAAAGAAAGAAAAAACATAGAAAGAAAGAAAGAAAAAAGAAAGAAAACTACAGAGATAGATAGATAGATAGATAGATAGATAGATAGATAGATAGATAGATAGAAAAAAAGAAAAGTGAAAGAAAGAAAGAAAGAAAGAAAGAAAGAAAGAAAGAAAGAAAAAATAGAAAGAAACAAAACAACAGTCATAGATAGATAGATAGATAGATAGATAGATAGATAGATATTTTTCATTTCACCACAAGCAAGGCGGGAGTGTCACTGGTAGGAAGAGGGTTACAATGAAGTGAAATTGAGAGAAAAGACTGAGTACAGGAAGGACTGAGAAAATGACAAAAGATGAACGGGATTCAAGACAGAAAATGGCGATTGACGTTGCACTTAAACTTTTGAAGTCCTTTGTTTTCAAGGAAGCAAGTAAACGGAAGGGAGTTTCACGTGCGGGAAGCGTGAGAAAAGAAACTGTTGGAGTAGAAGTGACGGTTATATTTAACTATTTCAACAGTAAAAGGGTGGGACCTAGATGCCAATCTAGTAGAACGGTTAAAATCATATAGTCGTGGCATCAGGGAAAAAAGCTTGTCAGAGGGAAGCCACATTGCGTCTGTGAGAAAGTGACTGAAGTCGAGATGCCAGGTGATGATCGATTACATTGCAGATCCTTCTTTTTATTTTGTCGAGAACCTAGAGATGAATATTAGGGACACCAGACCATATATGGCAATAGTATTCAATGCACGGACGATTGGTAGAAAAATTTTCTGGCGACACAGTGATTCAACTTTCCTTGCATTGGATGCAATTATTGATTCGATGTAGTCATTCAACTTCAAGAGATTTGAAAACGTGAGGCCAGGAAGGCGAAGCGTGTTGCTCTCCAGGAGTCTAGCATCAGACATACTGAAAGGAATGTTTCTCAAGGGATTTTCCAAGCGTAGCTTAGATGTGGCACAAGGCCAAAAGTATGGGCACCCTGTGAAGATCGGACTCACTATACAGTCGTAATTGTTCTTGCTTCTTGCCAGACAAGCTTGCTAACCATTACACCAACCCGAGGTGGCCAAGGAATGTTTCTCTATGGCGGTTTCGTTTTGGAGGTATTAAAATTTGCAAACCATTTTCTGTCGCATTTAACCATTGATTGAACGTCTTTTTCAAGAGCGGCGGCCAGGCTAACGGAGTCAGCTCTCACGAATTTGCTATTGAGACAGGAGTAAATGGTAGTGTCATCTGCCTAAAATGACTACTGGGGAAATGATGACATCATTGATGACGTTCAGAAACAGGGTAGGACTCAGGATAGAGCAGTGTGGGGACAGCCGCGTTCGTGTGAAAGGATCGGGATGCGTGACCGTTCAAAACAACGTTTATTGCATGAGAAGAGACTGAGATAGATAGATAGATAGAAACAAAAAAAGAGACATAGATAGATAGATAGATAGATAGATAGATAGATAGATAGATAGATAGATAGATACAAAAAAAGAGACTGAGATAGATAGATAGATAGATAGATAGATAGATAGATAGATAGATAGATAGAAAAAAAAAAAACTGGGATAGATAGATAGATAGATAGAAATAGATGAGATAGATAGATAGATAGATAGATAGATAGATAGATAGAAACAAAAAGAGACTGGGATGGATAGATAGATAGATAGATAGATAGATAGATAGATAGATAGATAGAAACAAAAAAAGAGACTGAGATAGATAGATAGATAGATAGATAGATAGATAGATAGATAGATAGATAGATAGAAACAAAAAAAGAGACTGGGATAGATAGATAGATAGATAGATAGATAGATAGATAGATAGATAGATAGATAGAAAGAAAAAAAGAGACTGGGGCTGAGATAGATAGATAGATAGATAGATAGATAGATAGATAGATAGATAGATAGAAACAAAAAAGAGAAAGATAGATAGATAGATAGATAGATAGATAGATAGATAGATAGATAGATAGAAAGAAAAAGGGGCTGAGATAGATAGATAGATAGATAGATAGATAGATAGATAGATAGATAGATAGATAGATAGATAGATAGATACAAAAAAAGAGACTGGGATAGATAGATAGATAGATAGATAGATAGATAGATAGATAGATAGATAGAAACAAAAAAAGAGACTGGGATAGATAGATAGATAGATAGATAGATAGATAGATAGATAGATAGAAACAAAAAAGGGGCTGAGATAGATAGATAGATACATAGATAGATAGATAGGACCAGGATTTATAGATACAATAAAATAAAGAAAGAAAGAAATGAACATAGAACGAAAAAAGAAAGAAATTATCTCAGATACATAGAGAGAGATGATCAGATTAGAAGAAAGAAAGAAAAAAAGTAAAGAAACGACCATAAAAGAAAGAGAATAGATAGATAGATAGATAGATAGATAGATAGATAGATAGATAGATAGAGTTATAAACAGACTGGAAAAGAAAGAAAGAAAGAAAGAAAGAAAGAAAGAAAGAAAGAAAGAAAGAAATTGGGATAGATAGATAGATAGATAGATAGATAGATAGATAGATAGATAGATAGATGCTGGCAGTTTATTAGATCACTTCAACCCTCGAGGAGGCACGTACAACAGTGAATGGTTAGTGAAATCAGATCGCAAACCATTGCCCTTGAAAAGGAATCCAAGGCAGAATAAGCCTGCAGGTCAAGTAAAAGGCTTTTTCATCTTAACTTTCAAAACAGACCTTCTTACGTGAACGAGACGCTCAGGCAGAATAGAAACAGGCTGAAAGCCGTGTACACGAACTCGTTTGTACGAACACGTGCCCGACAGTTCGCGTGCTTTTGTGTGTGTGTGTGTCTGTGTCTGTGTCTGTGTGTGTGTGTGTGTGTCTGTGTCTGTGTGTGACAAGTAGTGAGATGCATTATATTGCGAGGAAAGTTATTCTCTCCAGGGATTTAAACAGTTTTATACAACTCGTCGCTTTTTCAAACAGGTCGGTTTTTTGTTTGTTTTTTGGTTTTAGTTTTGTTTTTTGTTTGTTTTTTTAAGTTGTCTCACACATGAACAGAAATAAATTTGAAAAAAAGATTTCTGGATATAATCTAACTTTATTAATTTTCTTTTATTTTAAAAACCTTCTGTCTATTCTTGCTGATGACAATACTTTCTTTCTTCTTTCAGTCCTTTTTCCTGGCTTTCTTTTACTACGCTGTCTTGGAGTTCCTGTACTTTACGTTTTGTGTCAGCCATCAACACAGTGTTATCTATATATTTTTATATTGTTATATTTTCACTGATAATAAATCATGTTATGGAGACCAGAGCCATTAGGATAGTTTCAATGTTCCTTGATATACCCTGTCTTCAGAACTTAAGCGATTATAACTATTCACCATTTCCTGTTCTTCGTAGTCCTTAATAATCTTTTTTTTATCTCTCTTAAATGTTGTTCCGCCATCCATTTATTCAAGCCCAATAAGCACGGTGTGCGTTGTATTCCTCTGTCTTTCTTACCTCAATTTGTCTTGTGAGTATCAGATTTTTCAATCGCTCCTACCTCATTAAGCGCCACAGAAATTTCAACTGTCTCTTCCTGATGTTAAATAAAAGTTTCCTTTTCATTTCAATTTTCTCTAAAACTTCGTCGTTGTTCATATATTCGGTCTATGGTATCCTCAGCATCCTTCTGTAGAAATGTCAACTCTCTCTTCCTGATGTTAAGAATAAGTTTCCTTTTTGTTTCCATTTTCTCTAAAACTTCGTCGTTGCTCACATATTCGGTCCATGGTATCCTCAGCATCCTTCTGTAGACATTTCAACTGTCTCTTCCTGATGTTAAGTATAAGTTTCCTTTTTCTTTCCATTTTCTCTAAAACTTCATCGTTGCTCACATATTCGGTTCATGGTATCCTCAGCATCCTTCTGTAGAAATTTCAACTGTCTCTTCCTGATGTTAAGTATAAGTTTCCTTTTGTTTCAAGTTTTCTCTAAAACTTCGTCGTTACTCATATTCGGTCCATGGTATCCTCAGCATCCTTCTGTAGAAATTTCAACTGTCTCTTCCTGATATTAAGTATAAGTTTCCTTTTGTTTCTATTTTCTCTAAAACTTCGTCGTTGCTCACATATTCGGTCCATGGTATCCTCAGCATCCTTCTGTAGAAATTTCAACTGTCTCTTCCTGATATTAAGTATAAGTTTCTTTTTTTGTTTCTATTTTCTCTAAAACTTCGTCGTTACTCACATATTCGGTCCATGGTATCCTCAGCATCCTTCTGTAGAAATTTCAACTGTCTCTTCCTGATATTAAGTATAAGTTTCCTTTTTGTTTCTATTTTCTCTAAAACTTCGTCGTTACTCACATATTCGGTCCATGGTATCCTCAGCATCCTTCTGTAGAAATTTCAACTGTCTCTTCCTGATGTTAAGTATATGTTTCTTTTTTGTTTCCATTTTCTCTAAAACTTCGTCGTTGCTCACATATTCGGTCCATGGTATCCTCAGCATCCTTCTGTAGAAATTTCAACTGTCTCTTCCTGATATTAAGTATAAGTTTCCTTTTTGTTTCTATTTTCTCTAAAACTTCGTCGTTACTCACATATTCGGTCCATGGTATCCTCAGCATCCTTCTGTAGAAATTTCAACTGTCTCTTCCTGATATTAAGTATAAGTTTCCTTTTTGTTTCTATTTTCTCTAAAACTTCGTCGTTACTCACATATTCGGTCCATGGTATCCTCAGCATCCTTCTGTAGAAATTTCAACTGTCTCTTCCTGATATTAAGTATAAGTTTTCTTTTGTTTCCATTTTCTATAAAACTATGTCGTTGCTCACATATTCGGTCCATGGTATCCTCAGCATCCTTCTGTAGAAATTTCAACTGTCTCTTCCTGATGTTAAGTATATGTTTTTTTTGTTTCTATTTTCTCTAAAACTTCGTCGTTACTCACATATTCGGTCCATGGTATCCTCAGCATCCTTCTGTAGAAATTTCAACTGTCTCTTCCTGATATTAAGTATAAGTTTTCTTTTTGTTTCCATTTTCTATAAAACTATGTCGTTGCTCACATATTCGGTCCATGGTATCCTCAGCATCCTTCTGTAGAAATTTCAACTGTCTCTTCCTGATGTTAAGTATATGTTTCTTTTTGTTTCTATTTTTCTAAAACTTCGTCGTTACTCACATATTCGGTCCATGGTATCCTCAGCATCCTTCTGTAGAAATTTCAACTGTCTCTTCCTGATATTAAGTATAAGTTTTCTTTTTGTTTCCATTTTCTATAAAACTATGTCGTTGCTCACATATTCGGTCCATGGTATCCTCAGCATCCTTCTGTAGAAATTTCAACTGTCTCTTCCTGATGTTAAGTATGAGTTTCCTTTTTGTTTCCATTTTCTATAAAACTATGTCGTTGCTCACATATTCGGTCCATGGTATCCTCAGCATCCTTCTGTAGAAATTTCAACTGTCTCTTCCTGATGTTAAGTATGAGTTTCCTTTTTGTTTCCATTTTCTATAAAACTATGTCGTTGCTCACATATTCGGTCCATGGTATCCTCAGCATCCTTCTGTAGAAATTTCAACTGTCTCTTCCTGATATTAAGTATAAGTTTTCTTTTTGTTTCCATTTTCTATAAAACTATGTCGTTGCTCACCTATTCGGTCCATGGTATCCTCAGCATCCTTCTGTAGAAATTTCAACTGTCTCTTCCTGATATTAAGTATAAGTTTCCTTTTTGTTTCTATTTTCTCTAAAACTTCGTCGTTACTCACATATTCGGTCCATGGTATCCTCAGCATCCTTCTGTAGAAATTTCAACTGTCTCTTCCTGATGTTAAGTATAAGTTTCCTTTTTGTTCCCATTTTCTCTAAAACTTCGTCGTTGCTCACATATTCGGTCCATGATATCCTCAGCATCCTTCTGTAGAAATTTCAACTGTCTCTTCCTGATGTTAAGTATATGTTTCTTTTTTGTTTCTATTTTCTCTAAAACTTCGTCGTTACTCACATATTCGGTCCATGGTATCCTCAGCATCCTTCTGTAGAAATTTCAACTGTCTCTTCCTGATATTAAGTATAAGTTTTCTTTTTGTTTCCATTTTCTATAAAACTATGTCGTTGCTCACATATTCGGTCCATGGTATCCTCAGCATCCTTCTGTAGAAATTTCAACTGTCTCTTCCTGATGTTAAGTATATGTTTCTTTTTTGTTTCTATTTTCTCTAAAACTTCGTCGTTGCTCACATATTCGGTCCATGGTATCCTCAGCATCCTTCTGTAGAAATTTCAACTGTCTCTTCCTGATGTTAAGTATATGTTTCTTTTTTGTTTCTATTTTCTCTAAAACTTCGTCGTTACTCACATATTCGGTCCATGGTATCCTCAGCATCCTTCTGTAGAAATTTCAACTGTCTCTTCCTGATATTAAGTATAAGTTTTCTTTTTGTTTCCATTTTCTATAAAACTATGTCGTTGCTCACATATTCGGTCCATGGTATCCTCAGCATCCTTCTGTAGAAATTTCAACTGTCTCTTCCTGATGTTAAGTATGAGTTTCCTTTTTGTTTCCATTTTCTCTAAAACTTCGTCGTTGCTCACATATTCGGTCCATGGTATCCACAGCATCCTTCTGTAGGAATTACAACTGTCTCTTCATGATGTTACGTGCAATTTTCCTTTTTGTTTCCTTTTTCCATAAAACTAAGTCATTACCCACATATTCTTTCCTTAGTATTTTCGGCATACTTCTCTAGATGTCTGCTACTTCAAGACTCTTCTTCATCTTGGAGGAGATTGTCCAGCATTCACTGGCATATAGGAGAAGAGATATCACGTAATAATCCAGTACTCTTCTTTTTTTTTTTTTTTTTTTTTGTTTCTAACGAAGGTTTCCTGTTCCTTAATACTTTGCTTAGTTTTTAGCATGCATCTTTCCCTATCCTAATGCTCCTTCGGTTTTCAGTGTTGCACCTTCGGTCTTCTGTTAAAACACTAACCAGATATTTTAATTTTGGAACTTGTTTGATTTCGTCATCTCCAGTTTGTAATTTGCTTGTTGGGCTGCCCATATTGCTAACAACCATGCATTCTGTCTTCTTTCAATTGATGTCTCACGATTTTCTTCGCGCTTTCTTTTACTGCCATCTGTAGGAGTTTTAAACATATATATATATATATATATATATATATATATATATATATATATAGAGAGAGAGAGAGAGAGAGAGAGAGAGATAGATAGATAGATAGATGTGAACATTGAAGTCGACAGGCCTTGTGTTGCCTGACGATTGCGTCTAGCATGAAACATCCTGTCGCCTCTATGCGTTGACTTCAATGTTCATTTTTATATTTACACACGCTCTATTTCTGATATTGAGCACTTTATCCATAAATATAACACACCTTAAGACTATATATATATATATATATATATATATATATATATATATATAATAAATTGATTTAAAATATGTTTTTTTTTCCTTACACAGTTCTAACCATGTTTTAAAAATGGAAGGTAAAAGCCCCGAATTTAATTTTGTAATTAAATTAAAGACATTAGTTCCATTTCATCCTCAAGCGAATTTTTTATATTTATGCTCTGTAAATTTACATCGAACACTATTTTGCAAAAATAAAAATATCTATAAGAACACCGGATTATATATCTTACTGTTCTTTCTTTTTATTTATATACATATATGTGTGTGTGTGAAATGGAGTTATTCCGACAATTATTTTAATATAATTTATTGTTATACGTTATCTATATAGACAGAAATATTTAAGTAAACTCTCTGTTTATAATAAACAGTATTAACAACATTTACCGGCATTAGCGTACGAGAAATTTCATAGAAAATATGCGTCCTCCGATAAGAATCGAACCTGTATCATACACGGAACCGCCTTACAGTCTGACATGCCATACCACTGTAGCTACGAATCAGCGTCTGGTTAGCGAGCTCGATTTTACTGCTTTTAAACTACAAACTTTCCATGATTTCCCTCGAACGTCCATATCTGCTCGAAGCGTATCTTAACGTAAACAAGTGATACTATGAAATGGACTAAGCCCGACAATTATTTTAATAATTCGTATTGATCAAAATGAAATATACTTATCTATTCTTTGCCATTCCCTTGTTCAAATTTAAGTTCAATTTATATCAAAGAGAAACTTTCAGTCGTGGGTGTTGTGCCCCCTGGGGCCCCCTTTGATCAAAATGAAATATACTCATCCAAGTACCCTAGGAGTCATTCGCTTGTTCAAATTTAAAATTAATTTATATCAAAAGAAAAAATAATTAAGTTGGGGGTGGTTGTATCCCCGGGGACCCCCTTTGATAAAAATGAAATATACTTCTCCAAGTATCCTGGGTAATGTAGTTTCAGAATATATATGACTATGGTGGTCTATCTCCAAAACCCTAATACTGTTCCTTTCAGGATGGTCTTGAACTGGCTGTTGCGAGAGTATGCTGGTTGTGTTTGGGGTCCGGAAACACGCTTCGCCTGGTATATTTATCCCACAACAAAAATTGCGGACTCTGAACGTATGAAAAAAAGTAACAACATAACTCTCTCTATAAACAAACAACAAGTATGTATTAACAAAAGAAAGGTATAAATAGACAATAGGCATTTGTTGCGTGTTACATAACATAAATACGAAAAAAAAACATTCAAACTGATAAAAGTGTTTGTGTTGAAATAAGTGTAACACGCGTATATCATAGACATATGTGTATATATGCACGTGTGTGAGAGTGTTTAAAAGTCAACAGAGGACGGAGGGAAGCGAACGCGCCTCAGCTTCAGCGTTTTTATCAACAGCGGATAAAAAAAGAGGATGTCACTACTTATTTATAGACTCCAGCTATAAGAACATGGAGGACTCAAGTTGAGTCCAACCGAAGATGTAAAGAAAACAAACAAGACTGATATATAAATATATATATAAATATATATATATATATACCCAAGTATATAATTGGTATATACGGAATGAATTCCAATAACCAACAATTACTATTCTTAAAAGAGTGCTCAATACAAAGTAGAGCAGATATAATTATTTTTATAAAAAAATTATAACATAAGTATGTTATAAAATCACTACAAAAATACTATTTTTGTAGTGATTTTTATAACATACTTATGTTATAATTTTTTTATAAAAAAATTATATATATATATATATATCAACAAATATATGTATTAAACAACAAATTTACAAGTGATAAAAGACATCAACATTTGTGTTTGTGTTTGAACGTAAAGAATTTGTATTTTAATGAAAGTTCTTACGTACGTGTATGTGTGTTTCATGGCGTTTTCCCACAAGTGGGCGAAAATGCGGATTTCTGTGAGAGATCACATTTTTAAATGTGTCCGCTGAAATGAAAAGTGAAAAAGAGAGCGAGGCAAGAAGTCGCCCATTATTTATAGTGTAGGGAGAGCGACCCCTAGTGAATAATTAAGGAATTAAGGAGGAGATAACTCCGACAGGCTTGGAATCCGTTGTTTTATTGAAACATCGGCTGAACACGTCCTCTCTCCTGGAATTCGGAACGTCACAAATTACATTAACGTTGATTTAACACGTCGAATGCACATGGAACATGATTGACCAATATTCTTTTTTCTTCATAACTCACTCTCAAACCAGGAAATGTTGTTAATACTGTTTATAATAAACTATTGCGCTGTCTCGGTCGTTTCGTCAGGGTTGGCCACTGTCGCCCCTACTTTACGCTTTGCCGTTGGAGCCTCTCTTTTACTTGCTGAGGGACATCAATTATTTTTAGTTTGTTATATTTTAGTTTGGTTTCGGGTTTTGGTTACTCATTATCGATGAGTTTTTGAATTTTTATATATATTTTTATATTCAGGAATTTTTGTGCCATGGGGTGTTTTATAGCCCCCCCCCCTTGTATGTATGCGGTGCTGTGGTGTATGAAGGATTGAAAGATGACGGACGAGTTATTTTGTGGTGGATGGGTAAATTGTAACGAACGAATGGGTCGTGAATTGGATTAGCTAGGGGTAGGATAGTTAGTGACGACCAGCCCCAATCCATTCCCCCTTTTTAGCCTTGTGCCACAATTACTGTATTTTCCAGCAATAAATCTCGAGATAGCAAAACCTCTGTGTTTGCTAATACTCTGCTTCGGACAGAGAGGTACCCAGACGAGGCTATGCCGAAGGGCAAAGTCTCGTCTGGAGAGGTAGACAGCTACCCGACCCCGTGTATACGTGGTTTACGGGAAATTTTTACCATATACTACGGACTTAGAATTGCCCCACATTAAAAAACGGCCTTGTACCGCCTCCTACTTCGACGACTAAGAGCAGTGATAGCAGTAAATAGGCCAAAAATTATGATTACGCTACGGAAGTGAACGTAACTGATCGACAGTGAATCTAATTACACAAAGCCGGTAATGTTGGGCGAATGACCGCGATTAAATCCGATTTATTCTGGTCGATAACTCCAAAATGGTAGGTTTTAAAAGCAAATTTACCAAATACAGTAGTAATCTGCAGCTGGACTTACTCTAAGATTGACTAAACTCAACTAAGTAATAGACACATTACAACAGTGGCGACATGACGAGAACTGTATATCAGTTGAACAATTTATATTATATGAAAGGCGTTAAGTTTAAAATTCTAGTGACGGGCGCTCTTATCAAATGAACTGAAAATGTGACAACGAAATAGGAAAGCGCATTGGAATCATGAAAGTTGCTTTCCAAAATTTAAAGAAAGTATTAAGAAACAGGAAAAAATCAATAGAAACAAAGAAAAAGGTGCTTAACTATGTAATATCAATCTTCCTATGTGGCAGTGAATGCTGGACAATTTCCTCACAGATGAAGAGGAGACTTCAGACAGTTGGAACAAAGGAAAGATTCTTGAACTGCTATGTAATATCAATCTTCCTATGTGGCAGTGAATGCTGGACAATTTCCTACAGATGAAGAGGAGACTTCAGACAGTTGGAACAAAGGAAAGATTCTTGAACTGCTATGTAATATCAATCTTCCTATGTGGCAGTGAATGCTGGACAATTTCCTACAGATGAAGAGGAGACTTCAGACAGTTGGAACAAAGGAAAGATTCTTGAACTGCTATGTAATATCAATCTTCCTATGTGGCAGTGAATGCTGGACAATTTCCTACAGATGAAGAGGAGACTTCAGACAGTTGGAACAAAGGAAAGATTCTTGAACTGCTATGTAATATCAATCTTTCTATATGGCAGTGAATGCTGGACAATTTCCTCAGAGATGAAGAGGTGACTTGGGACAGTTGCAGCAAAAGAAAGATTCCTGAACTGCTATGTAATGTTAATCCATCTATATGGCAGTGAATGCTGGACAATTTCCTCACAGATGAAGAGGAGACTTGAGACAGCAGGAACAAAGGAAAGATTCTTGGACTGATATGTAATATCCATCCTCCTATATGGTAGTGAATGTTGGACAATTTCCTCACAGATGAAGAGGAGACTTGAGGCAGAATGAACAAAGTAAAGAATGCTGAACTGCGATATAGTGACAATCCTGCTATATGGAAACGAATGATGGACAATTTCCTCATAAATGAAGAAGAGACTTGCGGAAACAGAAACAAAAAAAAATGCTGAACTGCTATGAAGTCTGAATCATCCTATATGGAAGTGAATACTGGGAAATTCCTTCACATATGAAGAGGAAGCTGGAGGCGAAAGAAACAAAGAAAAGAGTGCTGAACTGCTATGTAATATCAATCTTCCGATATGGTAATAAATGCTGGACAGTTTTCTCACAGTTGAACAGCAGCCTTGAAGCAACAGAAATTTGGTTCTACAGAATGCCAGAGACATAAAAAAAATTACTATGATCTACAAATGATAGGAAATTATTGAGAACCATTATCGCCCCTCATCCTGAAGAGACACGCCACATAAAATATGAAACATCCGTGTCGCGCAAATGCCGGATTATTAGAGTTCAAATAATATATATTCGTCAGAGACAAACTGTTTTCTGTAGTTTAGTTTTAGACCTTTTATTTCCACAATATTAAGGTTTAGCAATTCAAAATTATATGTTTAGACAGGGTAGATTTCTGTTAAGTACAGTTTGTATCTTGAAACTTGAGAGAACTCGGTCATTTGTCGCTTCTAACTTGTCAAACACGTGTCAGGCCAGATTTATGCAATGGTAAAGTCCTTGAAAGTATGTTAGCACAATGACGTAACGACTGTTCTGATAATTTTTCACTTGTGCGTTTAAAAGGAACATGAGAAGAAAGAGGGGATTTTCTTTAATAAAAATAAGTGAGGGTGGCTAATTTGACATTTGTTTCATATTTACTCGGAGAGTGAAATATACTCGCTGTGATCGCTTTGCCGTGGAGAAATGGGTAGCAATCATCAACAAAGTTCTCGTGTTGTCTACCCTCCTTTAAGAAGCAGAATCCTGGGTCATCTATCAAAGATATTTTAGCCATCCATGAATTCTTCTATCAGTGTTGCAGGGGAATTAAAATCATCAAATTACGCAAGTTGAAATCTATTTACAATGCATTCCTATAGTAAGACATTTGTAATCAAAACAACAAAGATGAGGATACTAGTCTGAATAATTCATGAAATAATGCATTTTTATAGTAACTCATTTGCAATCCATTTCCCTTGTAAGCTATTTGCAATGCATTCCATGAGTAAGACATTTGTGATCAAAACAACAAAGATGAGGATACTAGTCTGAATAATTCATGGAACAATGCATTTTTATAGTAATTCATTTGCAATCCATTTCCCTTGTTAGGTATTTGCAATGCTTTCTTATAGTAAGTCATTTATGATGAAAACAACAATGATGAGGATAGTTATGTGAATAATTCTTGGCATAATGAAATCAATTCTTTTCGTGATTGACAGTTTTATCAAATGTAATATGACGCTTAATTGTGAAGAAATGGTCGAGAAATTTAATGTTCTCATGAGTGAGAGCAAAACAATTTCTCATATTCTCAGCCTCTAGACTCAATCAACCTCAGAATTCATTTTAAACCCCAAGAATTTAATCTCAGCCCTTGTTCGAAGTCATATGTTGATATTTTGTTATGCCTCTAGAGCTTTGCAGCGTTTAACAAATAATATCTCCGATATAAATATTGTATGAGAAAAGCCAAGTCAATAAATTGGGGAGTTAGAGTATCGATAACCCTAAGGCAAAATGATAAAACAGATACACAAAGATCCATAGAAAAGGGGGTAATAAAAAAAGATTGGCAAGTCATGAGGATGTTTAATTTTTTTTTAAGTTACTCTTTTGTGGTTCAGAGCCATCTAAAGATCTAGATCTGATCAAATTTGTACGATAGTGATTTGTTTAAAAAAAAAAAAAAAAAAAAAGTCAAAATGTCCCGTGTCGAAACAGTGTTTCCAAATATGGCTACTTTTAAAAACCAAACACTCCAAAATTTTAAATTACGCTACTTACGATTTCTTATCGAACTCAGACTTCAGAATCAAGCAAGCACACAAATTTAACAATCCGGGAATTGTTATAACATATGACGGAAGATGTGACACAGAAATCCGAAGTAGCAGTTAAAAAGCGAAAGATGTCATCGAACCTGTATTAAGAAATATCACCTCTATTTACATTATTCGGACTATTGTCCTCATTTTTGTCGCCATTATTATTATTACAACGTTTCGGTAGTTATACGCTCCGGTCTTCTTCAGGTGGTTGCAATGTCGAACTGGGGTAGACTGTTCTAGTTCCACGTGCCATGTTTAATGGATGTCAGTTATCAGTTATCTCCTGTAAATTCCCCTCTCCAAGTTCTCCACTGCCTTAACCGGGTATTGAATTAACAGCTTAGGTTTTGAGGAGCGTGGAACAGTCTCTTAATTGCCAGTGTTCCCATGTCCACCCTGACCCGGGGTGGTAGCACCTGTTATGGTTCCAGCTATGGGCAAATAGTTAACCCCCAAACTGAGGTCAAAACACTATGAAAGTGTAAAAATAGGTTTTAATACCAGCAATACATTTTTGTTAAAAATTATTACCAAAACATTTTCGAAAAAAAATTGCCAGCAAGGCATTATTACCAGCAATACATTTTTGAAAAAAAAAGAAAAAAAATATTACCAGTAATACGTTTTTGAAGGAAAAGAATATTATCAGCAATACATTTTTAGAAAAAATATTAGCAGCAATAAAGATGTTGTCGTCGTTAAATAACTCATTGAGGTTGATACGCCGTAAAAAAAAAAACAAACAAACCTGCAATAAAAATCTTGTCGGCATTAAATAAATCATTGAGGTTGATATGCCGTAAAACAAACCAAACCAAACCAGCAATAAAAATTTTGTCGGCATTAAATAAATCATTGAGGTTGATATACCGTAAAACAAACCAAACCAAACCAGCAATAAAAATATTGTCGGCATTAAATAACCCATTAAGGTTGATATGCCGTAAAACAAACCTAACCAAACCAGCAATAAAAATCTTGTCGGCATTAAATAACCCATTGAGGTTGATATGCCGTAAAACAAACCAAACCAAACCAGCAATAAAAATCTTGTCGGCATTAAATAACCCATTGAGGTTGATATACCGTAAAACAAACCAAACCAAACCAGCAATAAAAATCTTGTCGGCATTAAATAACCCATTGAGGTTGATATACCGTAAAACAAACCAAACCAAACCAGCAATAAAAATCTTGTCGGCATTAAATAACCCATTGAGGTTGATATACCGTAAAAAACAAACCAAACCAAACCAGCAATAAAAATCTTGTCGGCATTAAATAACCCATTGAGGTTGATATACCGTAAAACAAACCAAACCAAACCAGAAATAAAAATCTTGTCGGCATTAAATAACCCATTGAGGTTGATATGCCGTAAAACAAACCAAACCAAACCAAACTAAATCATCTGAATCTGTATTGTTCATTTATAAGTTTACTATTCGACCGTGCATTGAATTTTGCTAATACATCTAATTGGTTACTTCTGCTATGCATCTAGTGATTCTTGACAAAATTTAAAGTGTTATCTGCAATATTATCGGTTTTGACTTTACATCTCGGCTTTACTCACTTTCCACTGCCATAACGTAGCTTCCTTGAGCCTTTTCTATAAATATTTCTATGGTAATTCTTTTGATTAGCTTTCTTCATTTTGTACCTCGACTTCATGAATTTGAACACAGTACTAGATTGGCAGTTAGGTCTCATCATTTTACTGTTGAAATTGCTAAATGTAAGTTCTATTTTAAGAGTTTCTTCTCTCGCACTTTTCACTCGTGGAACACTCTTTCTTGTCAACTACGATCTTCAAAAATTGAAAAGCAAAGTCAAGCGTCCTCTATTATCTTTTTAAAAATCCTGTTCTTTTTATTGTCCTTTCTACTCAGTAACTTTTTTGTCAGTTTTTGTTTACGCTATCGATAACACTTTGCGTCTTAGTGGATTTATCGCCTTGCTTAAGGTGAAAGACATAGACTAGACACAGGAAAATGTTTTAATGACACCTCTGACTACTTCAACTCTGACTGTTATGTGGACTGTTACTCCGACTGACTACTTGATACTTTTTCCTTATACCGAAAACAGGCGCGCGGACGTCGTAGTGGACACAAGAATACTTAACATAAAAATGCTTAGCTGCATTTATTTGAATGTGTGCTACTTGAAGGGTATACAATTTCTAATAACTATAACTCCTCTAACTACTTCAGCTTGGACTGTTATTCGAACTCTTACTCCGCTCTGAATAATCTATACGTCTTCTTTATAGCTCTTCTATGGCGCGCGGACGCCATAGGGAACACAAGATGCATGGTTTTATTTTAATTTGTTGTCCAAAGTTAAATGCCTAAACGTGTTTTTTTTGGGGGGGGGTGCATCTTGTTGATGTTGTCTGGCGCAGGACGTGCAAGAAACCAGACAGCTGAAACAACTGACATCAACAAGCGCTAATGCTCCAGGTTTGTAGATGTAACGATTTAGCCATGGATGTTCCTTTGGCAACATCTTATCTAATGACATTGAAGACAAGTCAAAATTCATATATGTAGGATTAGTTGTTCTTTTGTATTTTTAGTGTAACGAATATCAGGAATGAACTGACTCTCTATGGGTGTAGGAGGAGAGTTATAGAGGTGAGGCTTGGGAGCGAAAGGGGTGGCAGATTAAACATCTCATATCCCAACATAATTTAAACTTAATTTATACCAATTAACGGGACTCCGTTATAACTTAGCACTTGGTCGGTCTGCCCGCCATCAACATAGCGGATGATAAACTGCAAGAGAGCAACACAGAGAACGGCCATATTGAATCAATTGCTTCGTATACTGCAAGAAAAGTTGATTCCCTGTGTTCTGCCAGAAAATGTTTCTTGTCAGAATCTATCTTGCACATTTACCAATCTACATTTGTCTGTCCATTGAGTAATGTTGCAATAAGTGCTCCTGCTTTACATCTCGAGGCTCTTGACAAAATCCAAAGAAGGATCTGTAATGTAATCAATTCTGACTTGGCATCTCAATTTCAGTCAATTTCTCACTGACGGGACGTGGCTTCCCTTTGGCTTTTCTACAGATATTTTCATGTCAACTGCTCTGACGAGCTTTCTTCCCTAGTGCCCAGACTACATGAATTTAAGCGTGCTACTAGATTGGCATCTATATCCCACCCTTTTACTGTTGAAATAGCTAAATGCAACAGCCACTTCTACATACAACAATTTCTTTTTCTCGCACTTCCCACCTGCTGAGCTACCTCCCGCTTACTTGCTTCCCTGATAACTACAATCTTCAAAGATTTAAATGCAATGTCAATCGCCATCTTCTGTCTTCTTGAACCTTGTTCATTTTTTGTTCTTTCTTCAATCTTCCCTATTCACAGTTTTCTCTTTCACTTTCACACTGTGTAATATGTACTGGTGGCACCTTGCTTGGGGTGAAATGATTAAAAGAAAGAAAGAAAAATATACTGGGCATACTTAAAAAAATAATATCTTTCTCTCTCTCTCTCATTCATTCACTAACTCACTCACTTACATTCATACATACACACGCATATATGCACACACACACACACACACACACACACACACACACATCGCCCGGTCTTTTGAACAGGAGTAAAGGTTTAACCTTTGTTTCCTGATTGGGATTGAGTTTCCGGTTCCTTTTTCTACAGTCTTCTCATTTCTTTCATCCTTTGCGTCTTAGTGACATTATTGCCTTGCTTGGGGATGAAATTATTTTGCTAAAGAAACTATAGGACAAAATCATATTCAGTTCCGCTTAAGAAACACGTATGTGCCCGTATGGACTCATGGTTTTATTTTATGTATTTTGTCCGAAGTATAACGTCCAAATGCACCAGCCCGATGGGACAGCCGACGTCTTCAATGACCAATGCTCTACGTTTTACATGTGTAGGAATATAACCACGGATATTCGTCTCGCAACACCTTATGTAATGGCCTCTAAGAAAATCCGGAAAACATATTTGTATTTACAGTGTTAGATTGTGTCTGAATTTTCCCTATACCTAAAACCAAGAAAGAAGGATTTTCATATCTTCAGGATGGGGCGTTATCAATGGGGAGTGGGACCCAGGGGTCGTGTCACCTAGAAAAAGTTTAGGAACCATTCTCTTAGACGCATCCTGGCATACTCAATTTTCGTAGAACAGATTACTATGAAGGTGCAGACTGGCAAAGCCAATATATTTCTTGCAGGCGACAAGCAAAATGCGGAAGGCAATTAGTGACTGGTTTTTCGGGAACTTCGAGATTGCGTAGGGAATATCAATTAAAAAATACGTGCCCTGTCCGGAAATAACCCAGCCATTTAACATTAATGAAATAGGCTACGGAGAGAAGGGGCGCCTTAGTTCCTGCAAGGTACTCTTCAAGGTACCTCTCACACACTTATACCAGCGTCTCTTCTACTTATCAGATCAGCCTGCACACTTCTCTTTCAGGATCGACACCAGCTGATTCGTCGTGTCCAATCTCGTACGTGGTGATTCGAGATCCCCCCTAGGCTGTTTCTATACCAAACACACTTATAACAGCGGCTCTTTTTACTTATCAAGTCTCACTTCTTATCAGAACAGCCTGCAAATTTCCTCTTTCGACATCACCATAAGCTCGCTCATCGCGTCTAATCTATTCCACCGACAAAATACATCCAAAAGCACGTCATCTGATCAGGACTTTTTAAGGAGCGTGGAACCATCTCTTAATTGCTGGTGTTCCCACGTCTATCCTGACTCGGGGTGGTAGCACCTGTTAGGGTCCCAGCTATGGGCAAATAGTTAACACCCAAACTGGGGTTAAAACACTATAAATCGATTTTAATACCGGTAATACATTTTTGAAGAAAAAATTATTACCAGCAATGCATTTTTGAAAAAATATTTCCAGCAATACATTATTGCCGAAAAAAAATATTACCAGCATTACAATTTTGAAAAAAATATTAGCAGCAATACATTTTTGAAAAAAACATGTTAGCAGCAATAAAAATTTTGTCGGCATTAAATAACCCATTGGGGTTGATATGCCGTAAAACAAAACAAACCACACCAATCTAGTACAATCTCGTTCGTGAGGATTAATCCAAACTTCTAATCAAAACAGCCTGCAAATTTTCTTTTTCGGGATCACCATCAGCTGTCTCATTGCGTCCAATTGGCTGTTTTGGATAAAGACACTTATATCAGTCTCACTTCTTATCAGAACAGCCTGCAAATTTCCTCTTTGGAGATCGCCATCAGCTAACTCGTCGCGTCCAATCATGTTCGTGATGTTTTAATCTCTGCCTTGGCTGTTTTGACCAAACACACTTATACCAGAGTTCCTACCCTTTAATTGTTGCTTAAATGACTACTAACTACCTGAATAATTTTCCCTACCTCCGAGAAGGACACCGATAACAAAATATTATCAGTTCTCGTGTGTTTTATTATGAAAAAAAAAATACCAGCGTTTCTTCTCCTTATAAAAACAAGCTACAATTTTCACTTTCGGGATCGCCATCAACTGCTCCATCGCCTCCAATCGCAATTTATATCTATTGTGTTACGCTCATGGGAAGAGAAGTAAATGAACATAGGGTAGTAAATTTATGAGTGGTTATTTTATTTAATCATTTTAATAATCTATACAAATAAAATATTTATTAGGTTGGTGCAAAAATAATGACGTAATAATGTCGTTTTTGACGTTATACGTCAAAAACCGACATTATTACGTCATTATTTTTGTTTAGACAAAATTAGTTCCCGAGCAATATGAACCATCCGTCTCTTTTCTATGATGTCTTTTAGATTGTCCTCGGTAAGACGATAAACTACAACCGGCAGCAAGGCCTCTGATCGGAAGATTGGAAGTTTTGAGGAGCGTGGAACCATCTCTTAATTGTTTTTGTTCCCAAGTCTACCCTAACTCGAGGTGGTAGGGTCCCAATAATGTTCATACAGTTAACTCCTAACCTCGGTCCAAAACGCTATTAAAATATTTTTTTAAAATATTGACAGCAGTATATAAATGAAGAAGAAAAAAAATAACAGTAATACATTTTTTTGTAAAAAGAAATTTATTACCAGGAAGGCATTTTTGAAAAACTAAATTACCAGCAAGACATTTTTGCAAAAGAAATTACTAATACGGCCAAGAACATTAAATTTCGGCAGGAAATGATCCATAAGAACTTGATATGCCGTTAAACAAATGTTTCTTAGAATATAGTTATTGTGAGGCACGCAAATACCTTTGCCTTCAAAATGATCGTTTTGCTTTAACTTCGATAGGTGTTTCTTGTGAGGCAGCCAGATAACATTGTCTGCTAAGTAACAGGGTGGCTTCAATTTGGTTTTGACATAGGCTTTGTAGTTGCCATATTTGACGTTCTGTTGCTAATCTTCTTCGTCGCTCGATAGGTGTTTCTTGTGAAGCAGCCAGATAACATGGTCTGCAAATAATCTGCAAGCTTCAACTCGGGTTTGACATAGGTTTTGATGCGCCATATTCGACGTTCTGTTGCTAATCTTCTTCCTCGTTCGATAGGTGTTTCTTTTGAGGCAGCCAGATAACACTGCCTGCTAAGTAATCGGCTGGCTTCAACTTGGGTTTGAGATAGGTTTTGTAGTTGCCATATTTGACGTTCTGTTGCTAATCTTCTTTTTTTTCAGTTCTTATTTCTGATACAAATCTTACTATTTAACCCATAGCTGGAATGGGAAAAGGTTATGTAATTCCATTCCCAATGTTATTTGCGTGTGAGTGAATATAACGAACCAATCGGGAATTAGAACTCGGCTCTCCGATTAACAATTCCAAATCATCATCCATTACACCACCCACACATCAAAGGTTACAGCACCTGGTATTCCCAAGTTGTCACCCATCTAGGTACTGACTATGCTCGAAGTTGCTTAACTTCTCTGGTCGTACGGGAAAGAGTATTTCAACGTGATATCGCCGAATCTCATTCTCGAATTGCCCCCTTATTTTCTTGGTATAGTCAGCCAAAGGGTGCACATCTTACGCATGCCCCACGAAAATATTACCACGCCCCATTCCTCGAGGTTTGTCTGTCCTTTACGATCTCTAATTAAAAATGTAATTTTTTTCATGTGAATTATGTCATAATTCACATGAATTCATAGTGTCAAGGGAAAAAAACAACTTAGAGAGAATTGCCGATAATTAGACTTAAGAACAAAGAAAAAAAGCCCAGGCCGCATAGTCCAGTTCTGTATTGGGGGCGACTCCCCAAGCAACACCTCTCCCTCAGGAGCGAGCTAGGATCATTATCTGGCGACATAGATGATCCCTAATCAGGGAGTGCTAATTGCGTTCGAGTAATTTTTTCCCTTGGCCAGGGTACGCATTGTATCCCACTTTAAACACGACTGTCTCCTATTCTGTACGGAGTGGGTGTACAGTTACTATATTGAAAGCAAAAAATAATTACCGGGGAAGGGGTTAACATGATCACAAGAGATGCACCGAGGTTCAGTTTCTGCTTTGAGTAAGTATTTCTGCGTAAGATGTGCATGTCCCATTCGGAATCTGCTTGGAACCATGTCATGTCTTCGATCAGGTAATGGTCCTCTATTTCCCAGCGTGACTGTCGACTGATGTTCGTACAGTTTGTTGCTTGAAAACGTATCTCAAATTAATTCTTTTTATGCCCTTCTAAGCTTGAAACAAGTCCCTTTGTTAACTCAGATGTCTGGTAGAGGTATTAGACATCGCTCGGGTACCCCAAGGTACCCCAGTTTCTTAGTTACTAATTAAAGACACTTTTTAAACACGACCGTCTCCTATTCTGTACGGAGATGTTGTACAGTTAAGTATAACTATGAAGAGTAATGACCTGGTAACTGAAGTATCCCTGAAAGGAAAATCGTCAAGGGGACTGGTCTATTGGTCAGTATCCCATTTACGGGGGACATTACAAGGTGACAGTAGGAAAGCAGGAGGGTTCAAGATGGATGGGGAAAGGTTTAGTTGTCAAGACAGAGAAATTAAAATTCTGCAAAAGAAAATACAACAGAGGGTAGGAAAGTAGTTGGTTGCTGGAATTTTGGGAGATGTTTTGTCGATGTTGCAAAAGACAGTCAGCTTTTACTATAATAGCCATAATTAACCCCTTCCGTTACCGAAAGTGTTTTTGTCAGACGTCAAACCCGTCTAAAACATAACGTTCAAAAAACAGCTACAGACGTGTTTATAGGTCAATCTTGATTTTTTTTTTTTATGCCCTTCTGAACTTAAAACGAGTCCAATTGTCAACTCATACATCTAGTAGAGGTGTTAGCCACCGCTCGGGTACTTCAAGGTACCCCAGTTTCTTAGTTACTATATTAAACATTTGTCTAAAAATAGAATAAATAATTGTCGGGGAAGGGGTTAAGAGACCCCTGCCAAACGGGACATCCGGAAAGAATTCGAAACTATTTCGAATATATATTCAGAACCCACCCCCCGCCACCAAAAAAAAGCCCTCCAACCAGAAAACGATACATTCCAGAAGTTTTTTAATATTTTTGTCGATATGTGGGTGGGAGTATTAAAAACTGTGTACAACCCAAATTAACGTCCATCAGCAAGGCCTCTGATCAGGAGGTTTTGAGGAGCGTGAAACCACCTCTTAATTGCTGGTGTTCCCAGGTCCACCCTGACCCGGGGTGGTAGCACCTGTTAGGGCCTCAGCTATGGACAAATAGTCAACCCCGAAACTGGGAAAAAACACTATGAAAGTGTGAAAATAGGTTTTAATACCAGAAATACTTTGTAAAAAAATTATTTCCACCAATATATTTTTGAAAACTTTTACCAGCAATACATTTTTAAGGAAAAAAACTATTACCAGCAATATTTTTTTTAAAAAAAATTATTAAAACAAACCAAACCAAACGAGTAATAAAAAAGCATTAAATACATTTTTTTAAGGAAAAATATTACGGCAAAATAACCCATTGATTGACAAAACAAAATATTACCAGCAATGAAAATTTTGTCGGCATTAAATAACCCATTGAGATTGATATGCAGTAAAACAAACCAAACCAAACGAGTAATAAAAATCTTGTCGGCATTAAATAACCCATTGAGGTTGATATGCAGTAAAACAAACCAAACCAAATCAGCATTGAGGTTGATATGCCATAAAACAAACCAAAAATCTTATCGGCATTAAATAACCCATTGAGGTTGATATGCAGTAAAAAACAAACCAAACCAAACCAGCAATAAAAAATCTTGTCGGCATTAAATAAAACAAACCAAACCAAACCCCATAAAAGGTTGATATGCCGTAAAACAAAACAAACCAAACCAAACCATTGAGGTTGATAAAATCTTGTCAACATTAAATAACCCATTGAGGTTGATATGCAGTAAAACAAAGCAAACCAAATCAGCAATAAAAATCGTGTCGGCATTAAATAACCCATTGAGGTTGATATGCCGTAAAACAAACCAAACCAAACCAAACCCCAAATAAAAACAAAAAACCAAAAGAATAGGAACAAATTTATTGAGGGTTCGACAATGAAACGTAAAAGAAAAGGATAAGCAAATTTTTCCGTTAAAAAAATCCAAGTTAGGCGATTTAATTAAAGTGTTTCGTAATGCGTTTTTAACAGAGGATGGAAAATGCGAGATTCGAACATGCATTGGACTTGCACAAGAAGCATTTCAAAAGCTAAGATGTTGAGAAAAGGGAAAAAAATGTCGTTAGAAACAAAGACAAGAGTGCTCTTCTGTTATCTGTTATCCATCCTCTTATATAGCAGTGAATGTTTAATAATTCACCGAAGGAGGAGGAAAAACTAGAAGCAGCAGAAATGTTGTTCTCCATGGAAGGAGCGAGTAAGCAACATGGAAACCTTAAAGAAAATGGCAAGAGAAACAACACTTCGGCTCTCTTTTCATGATTCTCAGTAGAAGTTCTTCGAACACATGATGAGGAAGGAGGGCTTGGAGAGCTTAATCCTCACGGGAGAGAGCGAGTAAGCAAGAAGGAAACCTTAAAGAAAATGGCAAGAGAAGCAACACTTCTACTCAGAATCAGTAAAAGACAGCTGAAATTCATTGGACACATGATGAGGAAGGAGGGCTTGGAGAACTTAACTCTCACGGGAGAGAGCGAGTAAGCAACAAGGAAGCCTTAAAGAAAATCGCAAGAGAAAGAATACTTAGGCTCAGAATCAGGAAAAGACAGCTGGAGTTCCTTGGACACCTAATGAGGAAGGAGCCATTCCTGTTTTGCTTTCTTGCATCTAGTTTTATTTAATAGCATATAACTTTTTCCGTTTTAATCTTTTCACCCAAGCAAGAAGATAAAGCCACTAAGACGCAAGTGAACTACTGCGTGTCAGAGAATATGCGAAAAATGCTATTAAGGAGAGAGAACAATAAAAGAACAATGATTAAGAAGACAGTAGATAACGATTGACATTATATTTAAATTTTTGAAGATCAGAGTTGACAATTGAGAAGTGCGATAGAAGAAAATGTTAGCATAGAACTTACGGTTATATCTAGACATTTCAACTGAAAAATGATTAGATCTTGCAGCCAATCTAGTACTGTGCTTAAATTCTTAAAATTCTACGTACTACAGAGGAAAGTTCATCAGAACCATTATGAACCATAAAAGTAGTTATAAAAAAGGCACAGGGAAGCTATATTACGGCGGTGCGAAAGTGACTGAAGCCGAGATGCCATGTCAAGACCAATAACATTGCAGATTCTTCTTTGGATTTTATCAAGAATTTCTAAATATTGAGCAGGAGCGCCATATGCGACAGCTGTATTCAAAGCGAAGATGAATGGTAGACTTATGAATATGGTAGAATATATGCTACGCCATTTCTTGATGTTATCTACTCTCTTTCATTAATTCAATAATTTAGCTTATTGTCCACTTCCATTTCTTTTATGTCTTTCCTCTAAATGACATTTTCCTCATTATATATATATATATATATATATATATATATATATATATAACTATCAAAACTATGGTTGCGTATTTAAAAATCAGGAGGTCGATTTTAAAATACGCAACCATAGTTTCGACCTGACGGTCTCTTCGGACGTAATTGATCATTCGAAAAACTATCGTGTTTCTAAATCGTTTCCTATCGACCACGTTGTCTATCTGGATTTTGACATCTTCTTGCCTTTGTCAAAGCCACAAGCGTCTTGGGTCTTCCTTAAACCAAGTCTTGATTATTACTTGTCCATTCGCTGTCCACTGCTGAACCCATTTTCCGTGCTATGCACCAAACAAAAACTTTCCTATAGACTCAAGTATACTCAAGATATATCGACTCAAGTATAAACCCGTCTCGCGCTTGCCTATAGATTGATGTATCATATGAATGAACTAATGTCAATATTAAATAACTTAATTTCACTGATTAAGAAAATAAGATTGGGTTTTCTAGCTTGGGTGGCAACCAATCTAGGAGAAGGACAATTCTGAATTTAAAACTGTGGAGAAGACAATGCCTACAGTAGTGGTTCTTAACCAGAGTTCTCTCAAACCCCAGGGATTCGGTTAATCATTCTCAGGTGTTCAGCGGGGGTCAAGACATACCAATGATGAATAACCTCGACGAAATCATTGAACTTCAGCAGAGCCAAGTTCAAGAGAAAATCTTCAGAACAACAACGCTCTCGACGTTTTGGTGTCACCAAATTGTAGCGTACCCTCTTATTGAGAAGAAAGCTCTTGAGATGCTCATGACGTTTGTTTATTTCGAGGATGGGAGACATGAAAACGAAGAAAAAGAACAAATTTTGTTGCGAAAATGATATGAGAGTGGAACTTGCCAAAATGAAGCTGCTCATTTCTGAACTTGTTACTGAAAGACAATGTAGAATTAGATTTCTACAGTCTCTGTTTTAAACCTGTTAAAAGAGGATCACAGCTTATATATGAAATCAAAATATTTGTAATTTTGAATATTTCAAAATTCATGTATACACAAAAAGTATAAAAGGAAAAACATTATTAAGAAGAAAAGATAGAAAGACTGAGTTATTCCTACACATGGGTGGCATAAAAACAATGTTATTCTCTGGACAGTAAAAAAAAAATCAATAAGACCAGAGTATATAAGTTTATTACGGTTAACCTTTCGAACTCTAGGTGACTATTTGAGAATTTCTGGACTTTTACTGAATGACAACCGATAAAAGTCATATTGATTTGCAGTAAATATTCATTGAGTTATGTTTTTGTTTTTGTGTGAAAGTCATGTTTTATTGGTTTTCTACTTTGAACAAAATGATTTTGTGTGCAACTGATGTATGGTTCATTTGTGCACTAATAAGATATATAGCTATGTTTTGAAGAAATTATATTTTATTTTTCCAATTACAAAGGGTTTTGTGAACGCATGGACGAAACTTGCAGGGTTCAGTACCTTGAATAAGGTTAAGAACCACTGTTCTATTCTGACAGAGAATGACTATAATGGAGTCCCCAATGAGGATAATACTTATGTATTACAGGCTAGTGAATCCAGCCTGTTAAACATTGCTCTGTGGTAGGTGACCTAATCAGCCCACAACTGTTGCACTTCATACGTAATTTGAACAGACATATTAGATTAATTGAAAAGTTCTTATCAGCAGAATTCAGTTTTGATGTCACCAAATCGTAGCATACTCCCTAATTGCCAAGAAAGCCTTTGAGACACTCATACCGTTTGTTATAACGTATCTTTGCGAGCAATGCTTTTCGAGGGTGGTAGACATGAAAAAGAGGAAAAGGAACAGGCTTTGTTGCGTAAATGATATGAGAGTGACACTTGCCAAGGTGAAGACGCGCATTTCTGAACATCTTTCTGAAAGGCAACACTAAATGTCCGTGGCCGGATATTTGGCCGACAGACATTTGGCCGACGGACATTCTATCGAAAAAGTACAACTAAAATCAGTAACAAGCAATACTTTAAGTATTTTAATTAGCGGTATTATGAGATAGAATAGGACTTATCATTTTAACACTTAATTTCAAGTGATTAAAATACTAAATCTAAATTTAAAGTTAAAAGTTTTCTTATTGATTATTCAAATTAGTATTTTTAAAAATATTTGAGTTTATTTGGGTAAAAGTTAGCACCTAATTATTTAAATTCGTATTCAACAGTATGATAAGAGCTGGTTCATCCCTTTAAGATAATGATCATTAAAAGTGAAATTGAAAGATCTTTCATATCGTAAAAGCTTAAAGATTTTTGCTGCAGTAAAATGTGCTTTTTCTCTAAATCCTTATCATCTTACAGTAATATTTGAAGTAAAATATTAATATATACAGAATAGATATTTTAAAAAGCCTATCAAAAACAACGAAAAATTATAAATTAATCCAGTAAATAAATGTAAATATATGTAGCACATTATGATAAAGAGTGCGACATAC
Source organism: Acanthosepion pharaonis (assembly GCA_903632075.3). Taxonomy (NCBI): domain Eukaryota; kingdom Metazoa; phylum Mollusca; class Cephalopoda; order Sepiida; family Sepiidae; genus Acanthosepion; species Acanthosepion pharaonis. The sequence goes on from CAHIKZ030001041.1 coordinate 124,348, forward strand.
ATGTAAGTACGCCGTGGGGGCACCTCGGGGTGGTGTAATGGTTAGCAAGCTTGTTCTGCTAGAACAATTACGACTGAGTAGTGATTTCGATTCTCACTGGGTGCCCCCTAATTTCGACTTTGTGCCACGTCTAAGCTATGCTTGGAAATCACTACATGTAAGTACGCCATTATATTTTCGACCAAATGTCCGTCGGTCAAATGTCCGAGTACCGCAAAAGTCACACTGACTTGCAGTAAATATTCATTGAGTTTTGTTTTTGTGTGGAAGTCATTTTTTTTTTGGTGGGGGGGGGTTCCTTGGACATTGTGATTTTGTGTGCAACTGATGGATGGTTCATTTGTGTGCTTATAAAATATATACCTATGTTTTAAAGAAATCAGAATTTATTTTCCCCCAATTATGAAGGGTTCGTTGAATGCACGGATGGAACTTGTGGGGTTCAGTACCTCCAACAAAGTTAAGAACCACGGGTCTACAGAATCCAATCTCCACTTCTATTTAGTCTATAGCTAGCAGGGAGGAGAAGAAATACTTTTTCCACGGTCATTTACATTAAAGTGAATGCAGCAGACGAGGTTAGAATTTGAACTCGGCTCCCCGGTAGCACTTTTTTCACTGCTAGTCACACATTATTTGCCAATTAATTAGCTTTCTTCAATGTGACAATGGGCAATCACTTTTTCTGACTCGGGTTTCTCGTTCTCTTTCACGACTAGCAGACACCCTTGCGTCTTAGTGGCATTATCACCTTGCTTGGAGTGAATTGATTTAAACAAACATATGTCATAAAATCCACCGACCCAATCCAATTATCAGTTGTTTTCTGATGTGGATACTTAAAACACTATAATTAACGCCCTCTTCGATTTCACCAGACGAACTCTGTCTGACAATTACCAGTACTCCAGAAGTCGCTTGTCTTTCTTCATGTGTTTATCTAGTATTAGTCCGACTTCTCTATCATTTTACTCTCCTCCTTCGTTATGATTCTATAATTGTTGCTACTATCTTTACACATTCCCAGAATATTAATATGCATCTTTTCTGTGACGTGAGTATTTAAAAATACTTGTTTCGATTGATACTATAATGACTTCATATCAAAATGTCAGTGTTTGCCAATGAGGCCGAGAACTAAAGCTAAAAACAACCAATATGAAGATAGCAGACCGAAAAAAATCAATTAACCAAGAATTTCGGAAATCAACAAACACCTGCTCTTTTGTATCTGTCTATATTTCTGGGATGAGGTATTATGTACACTATTTACATTATTCGGATATCTTTGTCGCCATATTTATTACAACGTTTCGGCCGTTGTACGCTCCGGCCTTCTTTAGATGGTTGAAATGTCGAATTGAACCCTTTATTTCGTAGACTGTTCTAGTTCTACGTGCCATGTTTAATGGATGTCAGTTATCAGTTATCCCCTGTTAATTCCCCTCTCCAAGTTCTCAACTGCCTTAACCGGGTATTGAACTCACACTCTTTGGGTCCTGTCACTGGATCTAACCAACGCCTTTATCTACTGTGCCATGTGTCCTTGAGGACCTGCTCTTTGGTACCGTTTGTATATTTCATAAAATATATTAAGAAATATGTCCGAGTTGGTTTTAAAATGGCTGGCGTTCTTTGTTTTCCCTGTCTTCCGACATATAAATAAAGGAAAATAATCTAATTAACGTCTTTGGAAAGAATAAAAAAGGCAAGAAAACGGAGAGAAGAGAAAAGAAAGAAACAAACAAACAAAGCACTAAAAAGATAGAATGAAAGAAAAAAGAAAGAAAGCACTAAAAAGAGAGAATGAAGGAAAAGCAAAGAGTAAAATAGAAAGAACGAAAGCAGTAAAAAGATAGAATGAAAGAAAAGCAAAAAGAAAGAAAAAGAAAGAAAGAAAGAAAGAAAGAAAGAAAGAAAGAAAGAGAAATTGTCATTTTATAACCATGTTATTTTTTCATTGGTTAAGTTGTGCAGTTGGTAACTGAACGGAAATGATTGTTTGTTTTCAGCTTTTTAGCCAAGGGCATTCTGGGGAATTACTTCCGCTTTTTTTATTATTTCTACTGACATTTTTTTTCTATTTGATTGTTTTTTATTAGTTTATATATATTTAGGAAGGTCATTTGATTTTTGTTTTTGTATTTTGTTGTTTTTTTTTATTTTTTGTTTTTTTTGTGGGGGGGGTGGAAATTCCAAATTACTTGCAAGGGTGTAGGTGGCCAAACCATTCTTCTTTACAAGAGAAAAAATTCAATTAATTAATACGTACATATATATATATATATATATATATATATATATATATATATATATATATATATATATATATATCGTGCCCCCTAAAGACGGTACACTCTTCCTTAGTATCAGATGTCAACATTTAGAATATTGAAAATTTGTATAATCTGATATATAATGGTTAATGTTTGTGTGGGCGTTAGCTTGAAACTGAGAAAGTTAATTAAAGCTCTGACGTTGAGTAAACATGCGTCTATCCCTTGCATGTGTCGTATACCTTGTCCAATTTGGCCTTTATTAATAGATATAACTAATTTACATATTTTGCTTTAATAATCAAATTTGGAAAAAATAACAATTGTGTTTTGTCTGAAATTTTGTAATTAAGAGTTATCCTTAACACAATTTATATTCGGACTATTGTTGTTGATTTTGTTATCACAACTTTTCAGATGTTGTGCAACCTGGCCTTCCTCAGGTGTATATTGATTTGGCTAACCTACAAGAAATTCTGAACTGAACCCTTTATTTAATCTTCGGGGATAAACTGTTCTCGTTAATAATAATGTTTGTATCAACATTAATAGGATCATATACACAATTTATTTGAGTTTATTTGGGTAAAAGTTAGCACCTAATTATTTAAATTCATTGTTTGTATCAACATTAATAGGATCATATACACAATTTATCAAACGCATTAGTCATACTTAGAAATAAGTTCAAACATACTTTGATCTAAAAATGTCACGCTTATTAAAAGAGAAAATAACTTACTTAGACGGAAAGTTCTGGAGAGTGTCGCTATCGACTCTTACCAAAATGTAAACCTACGTCCTGGATATTTTCAAGTGTGTCCTTTTCCAAAAGCCAACATACATAACCATATTTTTTAAAGATTAAATGAAAACAGTTAAATCAAAACCTTCTATTATTCAAAACCAATAACCTCAAGTAATTTATCAAATTAACATAACATAATAAATAATAATTACATTAATAACAAAATAAAGAAATATATATAAACAGATAAAAGGGGAAAAATCAGCAACAATAGCAACATTTACTCGCTTTTGTTTGTTAGGAAATAAATTACATCACTTAGCATCCTCCATAGTTTAACTTGACTTTCGCAGTAAACTTGGGGTATATTTATGAGCATTCTTTAAAATTAAAAAAAAAGATTGATTGGTTTGTTTTTTAAGGCTTATGAACCTAAAGATTGGGCACCTCGACGTAGTGTAATGGTTAGGAAGCTTGTCTTGCTAGATCAATTACGACTGAGTTTGATCCTCACTGGGTGCTCCATACTTTCAGCCTTGTGCCACATCTAAGCTGTACTTAGAAAATCACTATCATCCTAAAGATATTTTTACTTTTATTTATAAATAAATTTTCCAAAATAAAATCCTTATATTTGCCTTGATAGAGCCCATCGAAGGACGAAACGTGTCGGTAAAGTGTAATTTTTCCTTTTGTCTTTATTTATTCATATATATACGACTTGGTAAGATAGATAGAATATGCTATCTTCCCCCCATGAATATGGAATCGGCTATTGCTCAACATTTAGTTGAGAATATAGCCTGTGCCAAGTTGTTTAAAAAGGAGTGGTTTAAAATTATTCATACAGCCGATTCCAACAATCATTTGAAGATTTTGGAATCGGTCTGCATAGGATTAAGGAAACCTTCTCTCTGCCGGCAGAAAGAATTTGTAAAGTCTCTTAATCTGTTGGGGGATATTTTATTTTAACTGTCCCTCGCTAATTTATTTACACGATTTCTTCCCCTCCCCTCGTTACAAGTATATATACTTGTTTGCTATTTTAGTGTGTTTCCCCCTCTTTTTGCTCTTTATTATCGTTAATATTCTTTTCGCTGATCCAACGATTGTCTCCTGATGAGATGTTGGCTGAAAGGGACCTAGAGACTTTTAAAATTAAAATCAATGCATTCCTTGTTTTTAAAACTATATATATATATATATATATATATATATATATATATATATATATATATATATTACATTACATTATTTATATGTATATATATATATTACATTATTTATATATATATATATATATATATATATATATATATATATATATATATATATATATATATATATATATTATTATTTATTTATATATATATATAAGTGACATTGAAGTCGACACTCAGAGGCGACAGGCTGTTTCATGCTAGACGAAATCGGCGGCCTGACGTTTGCGCCTATCGCCTCTGATTGTAAACTTCAATGTTCACTTTTTATATTTATATTTACATACGCTCTATCTTGAGCACCATATTGAGCACTTTATTCCATAAATATAGCACACTTTAAAACTATATTTCTGCATATATATATATATATGTGTGTGTGTGTGTGTGTGTGTGTGTGTGTGTGTGTGTGTGTGTGTGTGTTTCATTAAAAACGACAGACAAGGTACTACGGCTAAGCTTTTTATTTAATTTTTCTTTTGTTCGAACAAGAGCTTTCTTTTTTCGACACAGAATGTGTAGTAACTGTCCAAATGTTCTATAGTTCCCAGTGCTTTCGACTAAACTTTTAGCCATCATCAAGGATGATTTTATTTTTTCCGTTTAGTTGTGTGCGTTATGTGTCTGTTTTTAGTGTGCAATAGAGATGTTTTATTTTCCGAAAACGGCTAGTACATTGTTAGCTCGGAACTATAGATAACTATATGCTATACGCGTATTGGATTTACGTCAACAATCTTCAGATAGCTTTAATAACACTTTCGTCATATACATCAGCACTTTCGTCTTATACTTTAACACTTTCGTCTTATACATTAGCTAAGTTGGGGCTAATCTTCCCGTTAACAAGGATTGTTGGCATATTTCTGTTTAGTTTCCGTTATTGTGTTGTTAGATTAGACGATTAATTTCATTCTGAGCGGAGTTTTGTGCTTATGTACTGAACAAAACTGAGACACCTTGGACCGGTTCGAAATTGATGGTAATGAGGTTAATTACCTAGTTCCACCTATTCAGAACGGCTAAGACCCACCATTCCATGTACACGAGGCGGAGGATGTTCCAACCACCTTCATTCCCTTCGTATTCTATCTCTAAGGAACAAGTTCCAGCCGGAAAGATTCTTTGCGAAACAGAGCGAATGTTTCCCACGACCCAGTACAATGATAACCTCTTCAAGTAGAAAGGTCAAACGTCTTCTAGGCTACATATACTCTTGATATATTAGGTTGGTGCAAAAATAATGACGTATTAATGTCGTTCTTTGACGTTAAAAATACGTCAAAAAACGACATTATTACGTCATTATTTTTGCACCAACCTAATAAAATCCTTACGTCTAGATAACAACCGTATTTCATAATCCTTTGTCTTGAGAAATAGCTTAAAAAAGCGGATTGACATTCCACTTGGAAACGGCTGTACAGGAGTGCAGAATTAATTTCAACTCGGAACTAATTTCAACTCGGAACTAATGTCTAAGGTTAGGGATAGGGTTTTTAAATCGAGTTGAAATTAGTTCCGAGTTGAAATTAATTAAAAAAAAAATTCGGAGGGGGGAGTAACTTACTAATTAACCCATAGCTTGGAGAAGAAGAGGTGAATTCATACCTTTCTCAAGTTTATTTGCGCGTAAATGAATATAACGAACCCAACTGGAATTGAAACTTGGCTCTTTGATTAACAATTCAGAGCTATTATCTATCACACTACCCGCCCATCCAAGCTTACAGCATCTGGTATTCCCAAGCGGTCACCTATCCAGGCTCGACGTTGCTTAACTTCGCTGATCGTGCGGAAAATATTGTTTCAATGTCATAGGGCCATAAGTGTATTTTCGAACTATGGTACTGAAATCCGAGATACAGGCCGTCTTGGGTATGACGAAAAACTACATCCGCGTCCTGGGTATGACGATAAACTACATCCGCGTCCTGGGTATGACGATAAACTACATCTGCGTCCTGGGTAAGACGATAAACTACATTCGCGTCCTGGGTAAGACGATAAACTACATCTGCGTCCTGGGTATGACGATAAACTACATCCGCGTCCTGGATATGATGAAAAAATACGTCCAGCAAGCAGGCCTCTGATCGGGGGGAGTTTGAGGAGAGTGGTGATAGCACCTGTTAGGGTCCCAGATATGGGCAAATAGTTAACCCCGAAACTGGGGTCAAAACATTATGCAAGTGTAAAAATAGGTTTTAATACCAGAAATACTTTGCAAAAATTATTACCAGCAACAAGTTTTTGTAGATAAAAAAAAAAAAAAACTATTACCAGCAATACATTTTTCAAAAAAAAATTATACCAACAATATGTTTTTGAAAAAAATCACTAGCAATACATTTTTGGAAAAAAAAAATATTACACCAAGATATTTTGAGAAAAAAATAATACCAGCAATACTTTTAGGAAAAAATTATTTCCATGAATACATTTTTAAGGAAAAATATTACTAGAAATTGATTTTAGAAGGAAAAAATATTACCAGAAATAGATTTTTGACAAAACAAAATATTAGCAGCAATAAAATTTTATCGGCCTTAAATAATCCATTGAGGTTGATAAGCCGTAAAACAAAACAAACCCAGATACAAGAAATAAACACCACCAGAATATCATAAATTGTGATGCGGTGACTATACTATGGAATTTCCCAGTCTTTGTTTCTACATGATATGGCCGTAAGTCTTTAGTATTAGAACAAATTGGTGAAAATATTAGTAATCTAAAAATTAGTAACTGGTAATCTTAAGTCCTCTGTCCATAGGACTCTCAACATACGTCACTAAATCCAAATATTTTTTTTTTTTTTTTTTTTTTTTTTCAACTATGACAAAATTGTCCGGGTTTTCGCTCCCATAAAGGAATGTAGCCATTACATAAAAACTTATACTCTTTTCTTTGTTTCTCGTGTTACATTTTTGATACATTATGTATGCCATGCCCGGCGCCAGACACATTTAAAAAAAATCTAAACTGTCACCTTGATACAACCACTTTATCGACTCACGGCTAAATCACGCGCATCTGGTCTGTGCCTAGATGGGTGACCACTTAGGAACACCAGATGCTGTAAGTTTTAATGTTCGGGTGGAGTAATAGGTAACCGCTCAAAATTTGAAATTGGACAGCCAAGTTCCAATTCAGTCTGTTATATTCGCCCAAGCACAAATAATTTTGGAAAACATATTTATCCACCGCTTTTCCCAACACATTATATATATATATATATATATATATATATATATGGTGGAACTCGTTTGTAAATTCCTCGGATGGCTCAACTTGGGGAATAAAATAGAAAGAACCAAGAACATTAAAAACATTAAAACAAGGCGAAAACAATCGTCCAGTGTTTAAGCTCCAAGTCCAAAGAAAACAAAACCAAAACGAGTAAAAAGACAAGTACGTAAAGTGCTCAATTCACTAAGTAGAGTAAAATCTAAAAAACATATATATATATATATATATATATATATATATATATATAGATATATATATAGATATAGATAGATAGATAGATAGATAGATAGATAGATAATATTAGTGGAAAATATACATACATATGCAAAATATATATAAAAAAAAATACCCATACATGTATATTTTCAGAAAAAAAATTTTCCAAGAGGAAGAATCCAGGTAGAACTCAATGTCTAGGACAGAGTAAGGATATAATAAAAGGCTTAAACACTAATATTCCATGGTCATAATTTATTCCATTGGAATCGTAAATACGATCCAAATCATCAGACCTACAAATTCAAAATGAAAACAGAAAAAACAACTCCGTAAATCAAAACAGAATTTAGAGAAAGTGTAAGTATGAGGAGGAGGGAGATGAAACCTTAACAGAGAGAATTTTAGGAGATGTGAGGGGGCATTTAAAAAGAGGAGAGAAAGTCGACGGATGTCTAATGCATAAAGATACATTTCGTGGTGACATATACACACCATAGACAATTAGAAGTTAGGAGGTAGGGAAAAAAAAAAGAAAAAAAAAAGAAAGAGAAGAGGTGGGGGAGAGAGATGGGACGAAGGAAAATAAAATTGTGTTTACTTAAAGGGCCGCTTTGTAATTGAGAAAATTTGACAAATTAATATCGACTACAGGTTAGAAATCAAATATAAATGTATGAAGATGAATATAACGATTGTCTAATTTAGCAAGCACCAAATATTTCTATGTTCAAAAACACATACTAATACGCACAAAAACATATACAAGTAGGTACATACACTTAGGCATGTACTCACACACACAAACACTCACAGACATACGTGTACACACACACATATATATATATATATATATATATATATATATATATATATATATATATATATATATATATATATATATAAAACCTAAAAAATATAAATATATATATATATATATAGGTGCCCCAAAAAGTTTTTTTTCCCGATTTTTATAAAGGAAATTAAAGATGCATATTTATAAGTCTTAAATATATTTATTCATCAAAATATCACATTCTATGAACTTCTTCCAACAGTTTAACAACTGAGTAATGCCATTTTTGTAAAAGTCCTTAGTTTTAATTTGGAAAAAGTTATGCACTTCCTTTTTCAAATCATCTTCATTATTAAATGTCTTGTTCTTCATATGATTATCTAAGCCTAAAAACAAGTAAAAATCTGTTGGGGAAAGGTCTGGTGAATATGGTGGATGAAGCATAATCTCCCATAGCTCTGCTATCTTGGCAAGGGTCATTTTTGCAACGGGTGGGTGAGCATTGTCCTGGAGAAAAAAACTTGTTTTCTGTTTACTAATGCAGTCTGTTTCTTCAACAATTTTTTCTGAAGTCGTTCAAATTGCTCGCAATATTTGTTAGCAGTAACGGTTTCACCTGTTTTTAAAAACTCATAATGAATTATTCCTTGACATGTACATCAAACACACAGCAAAATTTATTTTTGGAATAGTGGTGCCTTTAAAGTTTGTGGCAAAGGATCACCCGGCGATAACCAATAATGTTTCCTCTTAGAGTTTGTATACATGATCCATTTTCATCACATGTCATAATTCGATCAAAAATGGGTTCTTTTATAAGTCTACTGCGATGAGTAGAGCATATGGTAAGCCTCTGCAGTTTGATTGCTGGTGTTAAGTCATTGATATTTCCCGGAAAGGGATATATTTGTTCGAAGTAGCAAAGTAGTTGTTCACTACTGAGACCGGGTACAGGGGTCCGACACTATTTTTGGGACACTTTGAAAAGTCTGCTTAAATGTGTTTTTTTGCTGTCGAGAGCTTTTGTGTTGATGAGTAGATAGTTCAGCAGTAACTGTCCATTAATGGTATGAACATTGATTGATGGGTTTGTCTTTGGTTTCATGTTTTCTTTATTTTTACTTCAACTTTCCATTTGTAGTATTGAAACAGTTTTTAAATGTTATTGCCATTACACTAAAACAATACAGACTGCCTGTGCTACCTAAAACTTGAAAAAAAGTGACTGAAAAATAGTATCAGCCCCCTGTAGGACAATCTAGCATGGACTGGTCCTCGTCGTAGTGGTAGGCAATAGGCGTAGGCAATAGGCGTAGGCAATAGGCGTAGGCAATAAGCGAAGACTATAGGGGTCGTCAATAGGTGTCGTCCCTGTACCTCCACATCAGTCTGTATTTATGGCTGACACCAGACAAACATATTGCTGGGAGGGGAAACCCAGGTGTATGCATATTCATTACATCAGTCATATGATACCTATTTGCCTTATTTCCATTTCTTCCCCAGCTAGTGCAAATGCAGTCTTATAGTTTCATCGCTTACATTAAACCTCGAAGCTAGTTCATGACATGTTAAACCTGAATCAGATTCTATGGCTGCCTTTAAATCCTCATTGTTTAGGGATACTAGTCGTCCAGCTCGAGGATCGTCTTCGAGGGTTTCATTGCCACAACGAAACTTCTGAAACCAATTACGTGCAGTTCGTTTACATACTGCACCTTGACAAAGGCTGTACATAGCTTACGAGAAGCAGATTATGCACTTGTACCATGTTTAAACTCATACAACATTATTAGGAATTACCAATTTTTTATCAGTCATTTTAGGGCTCTGAAATGAGAAATAAAATATTAGTTATGTAATAAAATAATAATGGAATCATTCAACAATCTACTTGTCAATACAAGTTGCTTCTTGTATACTTATGCTTTTAGTAACTAAACAGTTGGGCCAAAAATAAGTTTAAAAAAATCAGCAAAAACTTCATTTGAATTTTTATATGTTCTAATGTTAATTGTGCTTAAATGAAAATGTCCTGAAGATGGTCTAAAATAGAGCGAAACGTCCGACGTTGACTTTATATTAACATTAATACAACATAATTGCATATTAAGATTTTTGGTTGTTTTTTCTGTATATTTTTCT
>CAHIKZ030001041.1:140000-190000 GCA_903632075.3 Acanthosepion pharaonis
TTTTGCAATTATTTTTGCTTCATCTCCTAATATGAGTAGATCGATTTGCTTATCGTAGGGTTCACAAACTTTCTCCGGTCTTTTGGACGAATGTTGAGGCTTATCCCTTGCTTCCTGTTTAGGATTGGGTTTCCGGTTCCTTCTAACCTCTATTTCAACTCTATACTTCTAACATCGCCTAAAACTCTGACATTTTATTTACTATTTATTTCCGTTTTATTTCTTCAATAGGAGTAGATAGGTTCGCCTATCGCCCGGTTCACACTCATCCCCTGTCTTTAAGATTGGAGTAGAGGCTTATCCATTGTTTCCTGTTTAGGATTGGGCTTCCGGTTCCTTCTAAAGTCCTGACCTCTTCAAGTCTAGAATCTTTCCTGTTATCTTGCCCTTTCTTACGTTAATACAACACCACGCAGTAACCCTCTATCTTGAGCGGCTCTTGGGCCTTATATTGAGTGAACATTGCAAAAAAAAAATATCCAAATACATTTTCAATTTATTTTAAAATTTAAAATTTTGTTGTAAAACTCACTAGGTAAAAAAGATTCTCGTTGCATTTTACAAAACGTTCATTCTTCACTTTTCAACAGATGTGTGAAAGTTTAAACAAGGCCACATCACAAAATTAAAACCTCGACATAGTCTTCCACTGACTTACGCAGTGAACCTTTGATTTCCCCAGTGAATTACGTTTAATTTCACCGCCCAACCCAATTTTTATGTCCTATTTTTGGAATCAGAAATTCATTGTTTGCACTCCCCCCCCCTCACATCTGCTGTTGTTATCTATGCTAAGTTAGTTCATCTATTAGTTTTAACAACAGCATCGTATCTATGCCACTTCCTTTCAATCTTTTATTTTCCAGTCTCCATGAAAGGATGTCGAAAATAATAGTAAAAAAAAAAAAAGAATTTTCATTTTCAATACTACAATTAATACGTGATTGTAATACAAAATATATTTTATTGTTTTTGACAAGAACATTACGAGTTAAAAATAAGAAATCAATTACATGGATAGGAAATAAATTAACTAGCCCCACAAAAACAGAAAGCGACAAAAAAAAAAGAAAACAAGCATGCATCTTCTACTGGGCACGTGACCGAATTGTTCGCTTTCTGACCATTAGACCCGGGTTCGAATCTCATTATGGTCGATTTGTCAGGAAGGTGTCTTCTTGATGTTATCGTTCTAGAGAAGGCGATCCTAACATGCGGCACTTTTGGAAAGTGCCTGAAAACCATACCACGGTTTGACCTAAGCTTTGTGAGTGAAATTGGTTAGACGTAACCCTTGTGGGCCGTCGATAGGTTTGCTAGCACGAAATCGCAAGTCATCGTGGCCGAGGGATTGAACGTACTTGGTTTGTTTAGACTATTGACCACGATAGATAACGCGCCCTCTCCCAGAAAGTGTAACTAATGTCCGATAGACACGGGTTCGAATCTCACCGGGGTCGATTTGTTAGGAAGGTGATATTATCGGTCTGTTATCGATCCCAGCGTGCGGCACCTTTGGAAAGTGACTGATAGCCATACCCCGGTTTTATCCAAGACTTGTGAGTGAAATTAGGTAGATGGGAGCCGTCGGGGATTGTGCTATCGAGTCATCTAAAATTTGATCGTGCTGGCCTTGTTGATCACGTTACATAACGCTTTCTGTCCCAGAAACTGTAACTAAGGTCTGTTAAGGTGGGCTCTGTAGGAGTTGAACCAACACTAATGTGCCTGAGCAGGCGTCCGCGATGAGGATTAGCTAACCGTCCTAGTAGACTGGTTACCTTGGATACGAGTGGCTGCGCCATTTAGATTTTTAGATCTTCTCAGAAAACTAAGAAAAGGAAAAAACATGTTAGAAACAAGGAAAAGGGTGCCGAACGGTTGCGTGACATCTGTCCTCCTATATGGCAGTGAATACTGAACAATCTCCTCACATGTGCATAAGAGACTTGAAGCAATAGAAACAAAGAAAAGGGTAAGGAACTATTATGTAATATCAATCCTCCTATATGGCAATGAATGCTGGTAATTCTCCTCACAGATGAAGAAGAGACTTGAAGCAATAGAAACAAAGAAAAGTGTAATGAACTGTTATGTAATATCAATCCTCCTATATGGCAGTGAATGCTGGACAATCTCCTGCAGATAAAGGGGTGAGCGTCAGAATCGCATATTAGAACAATCCGAAGACTCTAAATACAATTGCCGCGCCACTGGGAGATTTTCACGAACATAGACACCGTGGCTATGCAAGTGGACACTAGAATCGTATTGTAATATTTTTTGCATTTTTTTTAATCTGGAGAGAATTGTTTTACGCCATCTTAACTCACGTGAACTATACACAGTTTTATACAGGGAATAAAATCACTGTTTCTAGTTTTAAAAATTCACCCAGGCAAAATGTGTTGCTGATTCCTGAATCTTATTATTTTGCGGAATTTCTGTAAAGTAAGAAAAAAATAAAATGTAATAAATTATTTGAAAGAATACGAAAAGCCTCTTGTTTATAATTTACTGTATTTGTAAGAAAGACAGCTCAAGATCGAATAATATCGGTGTTATGTTTTCCGATTTGGGCGCCACGAAACAGTATAATGGTTAGTAAGCTCGTCTCGCTAGAACAATTAAGAATGAGTAGTGAGTTCAATCCTCACTAGGTACCTCATACTTTCGGCTTTGTGCCACATCGAAGCTACGCTGGGAAAATCACTTTTAAGTTCGGATTTTTTAAAAATTAAAACTATAAACCGGGCTGGCGCCATATCCCGTCACCGTTTCTTTCATTTTTCTACATTTTTCTTAATTCTTCGACGTTCTTTCTTTCTTTCTTTCTTTCTTTCATTTTTCTACATTTTTCTTAATTTTTCGACGTTCTTTCTTTCTTTTTTTTTCTTTCATTTTTCTTAATTTTTCGACGTTCTTTCTTTCTTTCTTTCTTTCTTCTTTTCTTTCATTTTTCTACATTTTTCTCAATTTTTCGACGTTCTTTCTTTTTTCTTTCATTTTTCTACATTTTTCTTAATTTTTCGACGTTCTTTCTTTCTTTCTTTTTTTCTTTCATTTTTCTACATATTTTTTAATTTTTCGACGTTCTTTCTTTTTCTTTTTTCTTTCATTTTTTTACATTTTTTAAAATTTTTCGACGTTCTTTCTTTCTTTTTTTCTTTCATTTTTCTACATTTTTTTTAATTTTTCGACGTTCTTTCTTTTTTTTTTTTTCTTTTTTTTTTCAATTTTTCATTTTTCTTTTTTTACTTTTTTCTTAATTTTTCGACGTTCTTTCTTTCTTTTTTTTTTTTCTTTTATTTTCTACATTTTCTTAATTTTTCGACGTTCTTTCTTTTTTCCTTTTTTCTTTCATTTTTCTCAATTTTTCGACGTTCTTTCTTTCTTTTTTCTTTCATTTTTCTACATTTTTCGACGTTCTTTCTTTCTTTCTTTTTTCTTTCATTTTTCTACATTTTTTAAAATTTTTCGACGTTCTTTCTTTCTTTCTTTCATTTTTCTACATTTTTCTTAATTTTTCGACCTTCTTTCTTTCTTTCTTTTTTTTCTTTCATTTTTCTACATATTTTTTAATTTTTCGACGTTCTTTCTTTCTTTCTTTTTTTCTTTCATTTTTTTACATTTTTTTAAATTTTTCGACGTTCTTTCTTTCTTTCTTTTTTTTTCTTTCATTTTTCTACATTTTTTTTTAATTTTTCGACGTTCTTTCTTTCTTTCTTTTTTCTTTCATTTTTCTACATTTTTCTTAATTTTTCGACGTTCTTTCTTTCTTTCTTTTTTTTCTTTTATTTTTCTACATTTTTCTTAATTTTTCGACGTTCTTTCTTTTTTCCTTTTTTTCTTTCATTTTTCTACATTTTTCTCAATTTTTCGACGTTCTTTCTTTCTTTTTTCTTTCATTTTTCTACATTTTTCTTAATTTTTCGACGTTCTTTCTTTCTTTCCTACTTTTTTTCTTTCATTTTTTTACATTTTTTTAATTTTTCGACGTTCTTTCTTTCTCTCTTTTTTTTCTTTCATTTTTCTACAGTTTTTTAATTTTTCGACGTTCTTTCTTTCTTTCTTTCTTTTTTTCTTTCATTTTTCTTAATTTTTCGACGTTCTTTCTTACTTTTTTCTTTCATTTTTCTTAATTTTTCGATGTTCTTTCTTTCTTTCTTTTTTTCTTTCATTTTTCTACATTTTTCTCAATTTTTCGACGTTCTTTCTTTCTTTCTTTCATTTTTCTACATTTTTCTTCATTTTTCGACCTTCTTTCTTCTTTTTACTTCGTAATTATTCTTTCTTCATCGTTCATTTATTTTTATTTTTATTTTTTCTTTCATTTAAGCTTCCTTTTTTTCATTCATTCTTTTCTTTCTTTCAATAATTTATTTCCTTTTTCTCTTTCTCTAAGGCTACACGCAAGAGAGAAAAACTGAAAACTCGTCTCCAATAATCCATTTATTTACTCATCAAATCTGCCAAGCAAAGCAATAAAGCTATAAAAACACAAGAGCTTACTGGGGATGGAATAATTAGTAACAGAAACATTAATAAAGAAATAATAAACATCAATAAATAAGAGTAATCAGAAACCCCGTAAATAGCGATAGACATTGCATTTTAATTTTAACACATTAAAGTTAGTTGGAAAGCATGGAGTCTGAAGAGAGTTCCTCAAGCGAGAAGTGCGAGAAAAGGAATTGTTAGCATTGAACTTACGGCTACATCTAACCAGCCCAACTGTAAAATGATGAGACCTAGCTGCCAATCTAGTACTGCACCTAAATTCAAAAAGTCTAGGTTCCATAGCGGAAAGCTCATCCGAATAATTACCATGAAAGTATTTACAGAAAAGACACAGGAAAGCAACCTTACGGTGATGGGAAAGTAACTGAAGCCGAACCTCTAGATCAGGGCCAATAATATTGCTGATTCTTCTTCTTCTTCTTCTTCTTCTTCTTCTTTATTTCCATGCTTTTTTCTATCCCTTCTACTTCATCTTTATTGTCACCATCACAATCATCTTTTTCATCTTCTTTTCAGATTCACTGTCTTTATTTTCACTCACTCATTCTTTTTCTTCTTCCTCTTTTTTTTTTTTCTTCGTCGTCTTTTTCTTTTTCTTCTACTACTAATTCAGATACATCCACTTTATTTTCACCCATTTTTTATTTTTCTTGTTTTCCTTCTTCTTCTTCTTCGTCGTCGTCTTCTTTTGCTTCTACTCCATGTTCGCCCTCTTTGTTTTAACTCCTCTTCTTTTTCTTCTTCCTCCTCCTCCACCTCCTCCTTCTTCTTCTTCTTCTTCTCCTTCCTCCTCCTTCTCCTTCTTCTTTTTCTTTCAGTACAACTTCATCCTTCTTCTTCTTCTTCTTCGTCGTCGTCGTCGTCTTCTTTTGCTTCTACTCCATGTTCGCCCTCTTTGTTTTAACTCTTCTTCTTTTTCTTCTTCCTCCTCTTCCTCCTTCTTCTTCTTCTTCTTCCTCCTCCTTCTCCTTCTTCTTCTTCTTTCAGTACAACTTCATCCTTCTTCTTCTTCTTCTTCGTCGTCGTCGTCTTCTTTTGCTTCTACTCCATGTTCGCCCTCTTTGTTTTAACTCCTCTTCTTTTTCTTCTTCCTCCTCCTCCTCCTCCTTCTTCTTCTTCTTCTCCTTCCTCCTCCTTCTCCTTCTTCTTTTTCTTTCAGTACAACTTCATCCTTCTTCTTCTTCTTCTTCGTCGTCGTCGTCGTCTTCTTTTGCTTCTACTCCATGTTCGCCCTCTTTGTTTTAACTCTTCTTCTTTTTCTTTTTCCTCCTCCTCCTCCTTCTTCTTCTTCTTCTCCTTCCTCCTCCTTCTCCTTCTTCTTTTTCTTTCAGTACAACTTCATCCTTCTTCTTCTTCTTCTTCTTCGTCGTCGTCGTCGTCTTCTTTTTTCTTCTCCATGTTCGCCCTCTTTGTTTTAACTCTTCTTCTTTTTCTTCTTCCTCCTCCTCCTCCTTCTTCTTCGTCTTCTTTCAGTACAACTTCATCTTCACTCTCTTCTTTTCCCCCTTCTTTTTTCTTCTATTACTATTTTATCTTCACCTTTTTCTTTTCCGCCTACCCGCTTTCTTTTAACTTTTTTCTTTCTTCTTCTTCTTTTTCTTCTTTTTTTCATTCTTTTATTTCTCCTTTATCACCATTTTCGTTCGTTTCGTTCCACCCAAAACGACAGCTGTTCAGTGTCTAAACAGCTGACAATTGTCCAGATGTATTTTTTTAATGTCACAATATATCGTGTCACAAGACTTTACTGTTTGTCTTCATCTCTCGAGTCATGCGTAGAAACCAACACGTGTCTTGTCTCTTCAGCAAATGTGCAATCATGGATCTCCACAACTTCGTGTCTTTTAGTATTTTTTTTTCTTTTCGCTATCTCTCTTAATCCCTGTTCTGCCAACCGCCTTAGGTCGGTTATTCGCTGCTTTCCCCTGCTCCTCTTGCCTGGCTTTAAATAACCTGAAAACGGTTGATAAGCCGTAAAAACATGCCAGGCAATCAAAAAAAATCTTCGTCATCTATGAAGAGATTGTCCAACATTCACTGCCATATAAGAGGACCGATATAATATAACAATTCACTACTTTAAAAATGGTTGATAAACCGCGGAAACTATTTTTCCATTTAAATATACTAGAATCTTTTGCAACACGCTAATGCGAGTTGAAATTCTTCACAGTCGCTAACATTTTTGTCTAGGTTTACAAGCTCTTCATTTCATTCAGTTTCGAAAACCAATCGACGAAATTTGAATAAGTTGATTTGTTTGGGAAAATAATTTAACAAAAACACTATTTTGCGGTTTAATAATTTCTTTAATTTAATTTAATCTTATAGAACTTCATGGTAAACAATATTGTTAAAAAATGTCCTTTTCTTAACAGCGAAGAATACATTCTTAGCATTTCTTACTCTTGAGCATGCAACATACAACTGGTCATGCTTGAATATTTCTTTCTGGGGGCCATAAACCAACTTTCTGTAGTGTTAGCCTTGTGATTCTTTTCTTAATTCACGTAAACACAAGGCAAACTGGAAACTGGTTCCTTGTATATAAAAACTTAAAAAAGAAAACTTAAAAACAATATTCCATCTTTATTAAATACGTATTTGTTATTTTAATTATTAGATTGTTTTTAAAATAGTGGGGGTATTTTAAATAATAAAACTCTTAACTTTTCAAAAAAGTAATGAAAATGTATTGTACTAAGCTACGCACCCTAGTAAAGCTCCCTTACCTGTTTGTACTTCTCCCCAAAATTGGTTTCGATTGGTCAATCTATGGCTATTTTAAAAGGTGTGACGGACAGACAGACGTCAAATAATTTTATATATATTTTTATATATAGATGTTCAATTTAGATAAATTCAGATTTTATATATAGATCTTCTATTTAAATAAATTTAGGTTTTATATATAGATGTTCAATTTAGATAAATTCAGATTTTATATAGAGATCTTCTATTTAAATAAATTTAGGTTTTATATATAGATGTTCAATTTGGTTAAATTTGATTGGTCAATGTATGGGTTATTTTAGTACGTATGACGGACGGATGGACGTTACAGAATTTTATATATTTTATATATAGATATTCAATTTGGTTAAATTTGATTGGTCAATGTATGGGTTATTTTAGTAGGTATGACGGACGGGTGGACGTTACAGAATTTTATATATTTTATATATAGATGTTCAGTTTAGATAAAGTTAGATTTTATATATACATGTTAAATCTAGATAAATTTAGATTTTATATATACATGTTAAATTTAGTTGAATTTAGATTTTATTTATAGATGTTCAATTTGGATAAATTTGATCGTTCAATGTATGGGTATTTTAAAGAGTATGACAGACGGATGTCACAGAATTTTATCTGTTTTATATATAAATGTTCAATTTACATAAAAATGACTTCAAACGCTCGGATATAAGCTCATGTGAAATCACACGCAGTGTGTAACGGACAGAGAATTGACTATTTATTATTACTGTTATTATTATTATTATTATTATTATTGAAAGAGAGCGGCACAACAACAAACTGACGCTGAGTTACAAATATGTGAGGCCCAATACACACATCATTACACCAATATCTCCATATCAATTACGACTGTGTAATGAATTCGATCCTCACTGAGTGCGACTAAATCTCCGCCTTGTACCACAACTAAGCTATGCTTACTAAATCACTATTTGAGCACTTCCATGGTGTAATGGTTAGCAAGCTTGTCTCGCCATATCAATTATGACTGAGTAGTGGGTTCGATCAAACCGAGTGGTTCAACTACAACTGCACCCCGTAACCGCTGATGGGTACACGGATTTTCTACACCAGCTTGTTTGGTACGGGTAGACTATTAATCAGGAGTATTATGGTTTACCTGCATTTCTTTAACGCTCTTGAAATTCCATTTTAATTTTGCTGCCTTTCTTTATTACTGAATAGAGTTTCTTATTTCTTTAATGTTCTTTGATACAGATCATTCAGTTTTCTGTAGTTTCCACGTATCTTTGAAGACCGTTTGTTATGGTTTTGAAAAAAGTTCTAGTTGAACTAATCATCTTCCTCCTTCGGATCTGGACATATTTATTTTTATTATTATTATTATTATTATTATTATTATTTTGTATGCTATGTTTCCTACTTTGTATCCTGTAGAGCTAGGTTCAAACTATGGTCCGTAGGCATTATAGGAGAATTGTCATTAATTTGATAGCAATTCTCTTAGTATATACGCTGTTCTTAATAGGGCGATATTCTGGCCATGTTGATGTTACCTGGGACATTATTAGTAAAATTGTCCATTCATTTTCTCACAGGTCCCAGAGTTCCGATTACTATTTATACATTCTCAGTCTTCATTCTCCACATCCTTTTAATCTTGATCTCCAGGTCCTTGTATTTGGACAATTTCTCGATAATTTCCCTAGAGTTTTTTGTCTCAGAGGGTACTGCTATGTCAATAAGCATACACTTCCTGAATTTCTTATCTTTTATGATAATATCAGGTTTATTTCCCTGTCAGTTTGAATTGGCATGTCCCAGAGGATAGTTACATCGTTATTTTGGGTAGCTGCGTCTGGTTGGTGTTCATACTATCTCTCAGTGGTTTCGATTTTGTGCTTCTTGCATATCATCCAGTGCACATATGTCACTACCTTGTTATGACTGGGTATAATCATTTTTGTTAGTTCTGGAAATGCTGAGATAATATGGTCGACAGTTTGGCCATATTTCGAAGACCCTGCATTTCCGGTTAGTTCCAGCCTTGATTATGTAACATAAGATCTGATTGGATCTGGTAACGAGGCTTTGATCCTGAGCTGCAATAATTAGGCCTTCTGTCTCAGCTTTCAGTCCGGTGCTCCTCAGCCACTGGTCGATTTTTATATTGGTCCACATGTCTTTCGTTCTTTTTAGATATTTTCGAAATTCCATTTGGCCAAGTTGTTTTGTTTGCTGTTTTACTCATTTGGCGTAAATGGTATTCGCTTCGTTTTTTTATTGGCAGGTTTCAGGTACATTAAGCTGTTTCTTGAAGAGTGCAGCTTTTTTGTTGATGGAGTGGATTTGATGTTTTACGCTTTGTAGGAGAGGGTCATTGGTTTTTGTGAGATATACTTCCCATCCGATTGTAGTTTTATTTTTATTATTATTAGCTCCATATAAAAAGTATTTTCATATTTACAAGCAAGGAAAACTAGAGCTTGTTTATTTGTTTGTTTGTTTGTTTGGCTTTTATGGCATATCAACCACTGTGGATTATTTAATGCCAAATCCAGTTTATATATATATGCCAAATATATGAATTTTAAATGCCTATTTTGTATGGAACCTTTTTAGCAAGCTAGAGCTTATTTGCTTGCACACTACATAATAATCCTAGGTATTTTTTGTTTAAGTCAAGAATTTCCATTTGATTATTGATTGTTGATTGTTTTGTTTAACGGCATCTCAACCTTAGTGGTCACTTTATGACGAAAATGATTTTGAGTGACTTTAAAAGTCAAAAACGCATAGCTGGCAACATTATGGTTTCAAAAACGTACAGCTGGCAACATTATTTTTTACAAAAAACTTATAGCTGGCAACATTATGGTTTCAAAAGAAAACGGATAGTTGGCAACATTATGGTTTCAAAAAAACGTATAGCTGGCAACATTATGGTTTAAAAAAAAACGTACAGCTGGCAACATTGTTGTTTCAAAAACGTACAGCTGGCAAAATTATGGTTCCAAAAACATTATCTGAGGCCTTGCTGTTGGATGTAGTTTATCGCCATACCCAGGACGCGGATGTAGTTTATCGTCATACCTAGGACGTTAGAGCTTGTTTAGCTGCTTTGGTCATACGACAAACGTAAATGCAACAATACGATATTTTTAATCTTGAATTTCTGGTGATCCGAAAAATATTCTTAGTACACATAATGAGAATGGAGGGCTTGGAAAATTCGACACTCACAGGACAAAAAAGACACGGGAACTAATCTAGCTAACGAGCTTATGTAAATGAATGCTAGAACAGATAATGGAAGGAATAATAAGTAAGAAAACATTCATTAGAGATACAAAGGAAAGAAAGTTGTGGAGAGCCATAATCGACAACGCCATAAATAGAGACATCACATAAAATAAAATATATGAAAGTAACTGGATACATTGCGATGAAGGAATGGTTAGCAAATTTGCCAAGCAGACTTAACACTATGTAATGAATTCAATTTTCACTGGTTACTCTAAATTTGTGAGCCTTGTGTCAGACTAATCTTCTTCTGTTATTACAACTATCCCCGTTTCCATATTCTTCTTCTTCTTCTTCTTCTTCTTCTTCTTCAAATCTTCCATGTTTTCCCTCTTTTTATTTTCTCATCTTTGCCTTTTCACATTCTTTTTTGTCATTGTCTTTTTCTTCTCTCCTTTTTTTCTTCTTATTTTCTTTCTCTTTTCTCTTCTCCTTTTCTTTTCGCACTTCTCTTGTATTTCTTTGTTTTTACTGTCATTTTTTGCCCTCGTTGCTTTTCACACGATAAGAAATGTTGGTTTTACACGCGAGATTGATTAACATCAAGTCGACTCAAAACTACAGTACATCCCTTCTGTATTTCAACGTTGATTAGCATGTCTGCCATGTTGATTTTCTGTAAAGTTCTAAGTCTTATCATTATTAGTGAGCAATGACCGAACTTCAGAGAAAGAAAGAAAGAAAGAAAGAAGTAGAAAAGAAAAAATGAAGGAAATAAATGGAAAAGAAAGGAAGAAAATTGAAAGAAGAAAATGGAAAAAGAAATAAAGAATGAAAATGAAAGAAAAAATGAAAAAAGTAAGAAAGAAAAAGACATCGAGAAAGAAAAATAGGGAAATAAATGGTAAAGAAAGAAAGAAAGAAAGAAAGAAAGAAAGAAAGAAAGAAAGAAAAAAAAGAAAGAACAGGAAGAAAAATGTGAGAAATAAATGGAAACGAAAGAAAGAAAAATGAGGGAAAGAAAGAAAAGAAAGAAAGAAAGAAAGAAAGAAAGAAAGAAAGAAAAGAAAAAAGAAAGAAAAAAAAAAGAAAGAAAGAAAGAAAAATCATGGAAATAAATGGAAAAGAAAGAAAGAAAGAAAGAAAGAAAGAAAGAAAGAAAGAAAGAAAGAAAGAAAGAAAGAAAAAAGAAAGAAAGAAAGAAAGAAAAATCATGGAAATAAATGGAAAAGAAAGAAAGAAAGAAAGAAAGAAAAAAAAGAAAGAAAAAAATGGAAATAAATGGAAAAGAAAGAAAGAAAAAGAAAGAAAGAAAGAAAGAAAGAAAGAAAGAAAGAAAGAAAAATCATGGAAATAAATGGAAAAGAAAGAAAGAAAGAAAGAAAGAAAGAAAGAAAGAAAGAAAGAAAGAAAGAAAAATCATGGAAATAAATGGAAAAGAAAGAAAAATGAAAGAAAGAAAGAAAGAAAGAAAGAAAGAACAGAACAGAAGACAGAATGTGAAGGTCGCATTTAAATTTCTGAACATTATAGTTAATAGGAAATCAAACTTGGTGAGATTACCACGGGCAAGAAAATAAATTATTAGAAGAGAAAGTGTTAGTATTATTAATCGATACAGACGAGTGTCCTCATCTTGGTTGTTACAGTCACAACATTTTGGTCAATGTATTTACTGGATTCGTTCAATGTTGTCGTAATCAATCACCTAGCAACTTCAAACCGAATCTTTTATTCAATCTACAATATGGAGGGTGAGACTGTTCTTATTCAACTGTCAAGGTGAGAGGATATCTTGTTTCTATTTAATTCTTCCTAATTAATTAATCCTTATGATGTCGCCTTTTTCAGAAATATAACAACTAGACATAATAGAGACAAGAAGGCAAATTGTACAGAAATAACTTTCTTGAACAATATCTTTCTGAGATCAGTTTAAACTAATGCCTTTTTCCATACATAGGCAAACGGAGACCGCAGAAAAGACAAAAACAATTTTCATTGGCTGAAATCCCCAAAGAATCAAACCGATAAATTTGCTCAGTACAAAATTCGCGGGTTCATTTAATGGAGGCCAGGAAGCTAGCTAGAGGGGAGAACGCTTCTCGTTGGATCCCCTAATAAAGGGCGACGTGCGATTTTTAGGGCCCGAAAATCAAAAAGGTATCTTGAATAAACATCATTGATATAGCTTTCCGCACTTTTTTTTATCGGTGTCCGATGTACTAAGACATCCAAGAAGGCAAGTTGAAAATTAAATTCCTTCTCGACCGTAAACCTCAGCGGTGGATGGATACTATGGGTTATCCATTAGGTCCTACACTTACCGATATTTTTCTTGACTTCCATAAGGAGAGAATACGTAGGAATACACTTATGCCTCAACTGTATTGTCGATATGTCGACGATACTTTTTGTTTATTTAATGATGAAGTTGAGGCTGATCAGTTTCTCTCTTTTCTGAATGGTATCCATCCAGCGTTAAGGTTTACGTTTTGTACATCGGACACCGACAATTTTTCTCGCCTCTGTTTATAGGAAACCAACATTTGCGGGATTATATACGCGTTGGGATTCCTTTTGTCCTTGGAAACGTAAGGTAAACATAATTAGAACCCTAGTTCATAGAGCATTAATGATATGTTCGGAGTCTTTCTTGGGCGATGAAATCAATTTTGTTAAGTAAACCCTATGTGGTTTAGGATACCCACCTGATACTGTTCATTCGGTTATCCGTAACAAGATTGAGGAGTTCAAAAAGGTCAAACTTTTTACTGTCAAAAAGTACCCTGTTTATCTTAGATTGCCCTGGATTGGATCCAAGTGTGATAATATGATTAGGCAGATTTCAGCTAATGTTCGTCGTTGTTTTTTTCTCTGCTGAGGTTCGTATTGTTTTTTAAAGTTTACTTCTGGGTGCAAGGATATTCTCCTTCCCCATCAAATTAATTCCATTATTTACAAATACAATTGTAGTTGCGGTGCTGACTACATAGGGAGAACGACTCAACGCCTAGACATGAGAATTAAACAACAGATTCACACCAAGATCAGGAATCACACCTTATCTTTGAATGGACTTGTCCCAAATACTTATGGTTTCGCCATATGTGAGCACTTCTTAAATAAAAGTTAATTTCAGTGTTGACTGGTTCCGTCTGAAGTCGGACGACCGGCTGATCGGTTGAACTCTCTGCCTTCGGGCGGGGAAGAACCCGAACGAATCTACGGCGAAGGGCGGAGTCTCTTTCGGGGAGGTAAACCGACCCTGAACCTGTTTATACGGGTTCAAAGGGCATGTTTTTGGCCGAGTCCACGGGCTCGGAGATCCCACATTAAACCGGCCTTGTGCCACATGATACCCTGGTGGGGGTGACTAAATACTAGTGCTGATTGGTTCACCGTGTTGTCCCGGTCACACTCGTTATTTCACCTCAAGGTGCTGGAGGCACTTTATATCAGGTCCTGCAAGCCTTCCCTGTGTAAACAGCGTGAAAGTTTGTTGGATCTCGCTGTTATTAGTCTCTATCTTTTGTGCTCATTTTTATTTTTCCCTTTTCCTTCTCATTGCACATTTTCTAGTGTTTTAATTTAAGTTAAATCTCCCGTGGAGGCCTGATGAGCGGGGCGAAACCGGTTGCTTCGTTTTTTAGAAATGTCTAGTAATATCAAGCTTCGCACTTTTATTTCTGATATATATATATATATATATATATATATATATATATATATATATATATATATATATATATATATATATATATATATATATATATAAAAAAAAGCCTCATTTCAAACTGACAGCATGAGGGTAGAGCTAAGCTCCTCTTTTCATTATAATGTGACCGTCCCGTGCTTTCTCAATTCCAGATAAAAGTTGGAAATTTTAAAACATATTTCAGTGAAACATTCACCTTCCAAATTTATAGTCTCGTTCACGTTCCAAATTTATAATCTCGTTCACGTTCCAAATTTATAGTCACGTTTACGTTCCATATTTATAATCGTGTTCACGTTCCAAATTTATAGTCTCGTTCACGTTCCAAATTCATAATCTGATTCACGTTCTAAATTTATAGTCTTGTTCACGTTCCAAATTTATAGTCTCGTTCACGTTCCAAATATATAGTCACGTTCACGTTCTAAATTTATAATCTTGTTCACGTTCAAATTTATAGTCTCGTTCACGTTCCAAATTCATAATCTTGTTCACGTTCCAAATTTATAATCTCGTTGACGTCCCAAATTTATAATCTCGTTCACGTTCCTAATTCCTAGTCACGTTCACGTTCCAAATATATAGTCTCGTTCACGTTCCAAATTTATAATCTCGTTCACGTTCCAAATTTATACTCTCGTTCACCTTCCAAATATATAGTTCACCTTCCAAATATATAGTCTCGTTCACGTCCCAAATTTATAGTCCATAATTATAGTTTAGATATATAGATAAAAGAACATGTCAGTTTAAACTGATTCCAGAAGGATATGGCCTCATGAATATGCCACAATGTTCCCTAAATAATTGAAATGCAGACGAGGTGTCTGTAATTTGAGCGACAACTATACTCTAAATACGAATTTAAAAAATGTAAAAGTGATTTCGAGTGACATTTTAAAAGTCTGCAAAATAAATCTGATTCTTGTATGATGTCCTTTTATATGAGACAAGTCAACGTTCTTAAAAACATACACACATATATATATATATATATATATATATATATATATATATATATATATATATAGGGAATAAATTAGCATTATCTCGGAGATTATCTCACATCCGACCAGACCCGCTTATTGTGTCAGTTTGTCGTTCTGTCCGCCTTTCTAAATATGAGACCTTTAACGACCTTGACTCCAGAACGAGGTTGAGAACCCGGAAGTGCATAGAACCGGAAAAAGGATGCAGTCTAACATGGCGACGATTGATGGCGTCAGTGTCATCGTGCGCCATTATTAGGAATTTTGTCCTTTGACTTTTTTGTTTTTTAACATTCATTTTAATTTTTTTTAAATCTTTTTCCTCTTTTCGCCCTTAACATTTTTATGCTTGGGATCAATTCCTTTTTCTAGGCCCTAAAACTAGATAGATTTCTTTAGTTTCTGTATTCGTCTTCTTCTTCTACTCTTTAACCCCCCCTCCTCTCTATCTCTCTCGCGCACACACATGCGCACGCGCAAACACACACTAAATTTTTTCACCTTCTTTCTACTTTCATATACTCTCTTTCTCCCTATGTTAATTTTTGTTCTCTAACTACATTCACCCCCCTCTCTCTTTCTCTTTCTCTCTCTCTCTATATATATATATATATATATATATATATATATATATATCGAAGGCTATTCATATCTATCTATCTGATCTGTCTGTCTATCTTTCTCTTAGTTTGTTTCTCGTCATCTCACAACCACTAGTCTCTTCTCTCTTTTTCTTATTTTTTTATTGCAGTCCTCTTTATATATATATATATATATATATATATATATATATATATATATATAAAAGAGAGAGAGAGATAAAGATAAAACAAATGTGCTGATAGTTGGATAGATACAAAGAAACTGAGATAGATAGATAGATAGATAGATAGATAGATAGATATGCCAATAAGATTACAACATATCGCATATATAGTTCAGGTGTTAACGAAACATTGCTCAATGTAATGAAACAGAGCAATCTCACACCTATCACACGACGCAATATATATATATAAGTGGGCATGTTAAGTGGAAGTTTAGCATGAAACAGATTATCGGCTCTTGTTGTTGATTTCATTGTTTTCAAGTTACGTTCTTTGACTGTCACTCTCTTGTCCTCTGTTTAATCTCTCTAATTCTTTCTAATTCTACCATTTTCTTTTATTCACAATCTCATGCTAACTCTCGACCTCTCAAATACACTTTTCCGTTTTCGTTTCTCTCTCTCTCCCCATATATATATATATATATATATATATATATATATATATATATATAGACGCTACGAGTCACTTTCCGGGAGATTAGCATCAGCCATGCTGATGGAAGACAGAGAAAGGTCTCTCAAATGATTAATCGAGAAAAATTTAGTTTTGGAGGAGTTAAAATTTACCAAGCCGTCTTTTTTCCCTCCTAACAACAGACTTGAGGTCGTTCTGGATAAAATAAGAAAACTGTATTAATCCTTTAAATAATACAGTTCAGTACTTCTTAATCTAAGTAGAGAGTTAAATGCTCAACCGGTGCACCAGATAAAATTTTACACTTAACAACGGTTGACATGTTAAAATATGTTAAAGGACTGAAAATTTTGTGGGACACCAGGAACCTTTTCTCGCCACTGTCAAACGCAGGAAAATGGCGTGGTTTCGACGCATTACAAGGCACGACAGCCTGTGCAAGACTGTCGTACAATGCACCGTTGAACGTGGACGTAGGAGAGGACGCCAACCCCAAAT
The DNA here is from genome assembly GCA_903632075.3 of Acanthosepion pharaonis. Lineage (NCBI taxonomy): Eukaryota > Metazoa > Mollusca > Cephalopoda > Sepiida > Sepiidae > Acanthosepion > Acanthosepion pharaonis. The sequence goes on from CAHIKZ030001041.1 coordinate 156,941, forward strand.
CTGGTTGGACAATGTCGAAAAAATGGACAGGCATGACTGTACCAGAATTGCTGATGGCTGCCCTTAATAGACCGTTGTAGAAAAGAGTTAATATGGCTTCTGCATTCGGATCTGCTCTACGATTACAAAAGTCAAGATGATTGTGATCCTCATCTTTCGTGCTGAGCGCTACTTTGCTATACTGCATTCGACATTGAGATAAACCGATTATGATATAGGAAAATAGTGTCAGGATCAAAGAAAGAATGCTAAACCCTTATGTAATATCTAATCTTTTACCTAGCAATAAAAGCTTAACAATCGGCTCATGTCTTTGAGAAAGTAAGCAAAGTTTTAAGACATATGAAGATATTGTTAGAAACAAAGAAAAGACTGCAGAAATATTATGTGATATCTATTCTACAGGGTAAGATGAATAAATTGTTGTCTAAAAAGACCTTCTACCCATAATGCACCACTGACCAGATTCTGTAGCATGTGCTTCATGATTAGCCCTCTACATCCGCTGGTTCAAGCGTTGAGATCTGTTGTAATCACCGTCCGCTTTTTCTACGGTTGGGGTCTTGGGATTTGGTCTCGCTTAGTCTGGGTCCTCGTCTTCGACTTTACATCAAAGAATGGCCCTACCAGGAGTTTAGAACTCCCAACGGCATCGTTCTCAAAGTCACTGGACAACGCAAGGCTCTCCCTCACGATACGGAGCGACTATCAGTGGTACACACATAGAAACACACATATATTTTACATTGGATGTCGAAGTTCGCCATCAAATGTACCGTCGTCGTCGTCGACACCCGCTCGTATCCGAACATCGGGATCGTCATCCTCGCTCTCAAACTTATATATATATATATATATATATATATATATATAAAAAGAACAGTAAGATATATAATCCGGTGTTCTTATAGATATTTTTACAAAATAGTGCTCAATTTAGCTTCCATTTTTGAAACATGGTTAGAACTGTGTAGCGAAAAAAAACATATTTTAAATCAATTAATTTATATATATATATATATATATATATATATATATATATATACGAAGCCAGACTTTTGAAATAAAACTATGAAACCGGATATGTAGAGAATAAATATTGATCGCAATTCTTTATTGAAGGGAAGAATAATACCAATAATTCCTGTTCATCGAACGGGTCGGAAACCGTTCCGACTTCCCTCACACAAGTAGCCGGCAGCTGTCTTTGACCGTAGTGTAGTCGTCGCAGTGACCATGCGACTTCATGGAGCTATGTGTGAGCGTTGGATGAAGGCCGTAGACCAGCAGAGTTCCGATTCCCAATTCACCTAAAGAAGGATCGACCACTTCACTACAAAGGTACTACCACTGACGATACACCCCAAAAATAATCAACCAAAATAGGAAGCGTGAACATTAATACATTCCTGTCATCGATTTACAAAATTATTCATGTAATTTTTATAAAATTCTAACAGTTTCGACACCAAGAAAAATTTGAATGCAGTTTCTGCATTTTCTTTGAAACAGAATCTCTGCGTTTCAAAAAACATCAAAATGTTTGAAAACTTGGTAGTCACTGTGCAAGGCATCATGGGAATATGCTGGATATGGTATCCCAAGTCGGTGAGCTTTTGCAGTGTCGTTCTGACAACATGTACCCTAACATTGTCCTGACGCAGACTTGGTTTTTAGTCATAATAAAGTGAATTACAAGCACATGGCTAGTTATTGCAGGAGAAACGTCTGCAACGATCAGAATAACCTTCTTGTTCATCCGTTGAAATATGAAACAACAGAAGTGATGACAGACTGATCATAAATTAAGAAAACTATACTGCTTCAGCCATAACATGTGTACGAATTACAAACATTTTTTTTTATTTTAGGTGTGCAAAATATCCCGTGGTAATAAAGAAATGAATTTTCTAGTCTTTCAGATTATCAGAAATGCTTTTAAAGGATTTTTTTACTATTCTTCACCCAATACAAGCCTCAAGAGCCACTAAAAAAACGGTAATATTAGCTGTTTCCTTATAAAAAAATATTCGACATTCATTGGCCGAGAAATAGGTTTCTCCAAACAGACGAAATCTGGCAAACCTGTTGGCATCGGTCTATCGGACGCTTGGTCTGTCAAGGTCCGCCTTGGTTACGTCCGCCCGACTGACACTGCCATCTTTCTCCGGTTTGACCTTTGAGATCGTGTACATATTTGCCTATTCAGCGGCTGGGGTCTTCGTGGGTTGGCCACGTACCTTTCTCTTCGAAATTTGCAGCAATGGGTGGCACTACCATAGTTGTAACTCCAGACGGCTTCGTTCATTGGATCACTAGGACAAGTAAACCTTCCACCATGACAAGGAACGACCATATATATGTTATACTGGATGTCTGAGTGAACAGTGTTTTATCAAATGTAACACTGACTTATTAATTTAATAGCAATAATAGAAACTTATCGATGGATAAGAAACGAATGAAAGTATAAAATTGTCATTAAATATATAAGGACATTTATTGTCGTTGCTACAAGCGCTGTGTTTGTTTTTTGATTTTGTCGAGTGCACACTATCTTAGGGTCAGTTGGACAACGTCTGTGAGGAAAAGAACACCGTGACGAACTTCATTCCGCCAGAAATTTTGAATCGATATGCTGTACTAATATACTGAACCAATAGTCAAAGATAAAGAAAACAAAACATTACGACTCGAAGAAGCTAGAAGCGCCACCCACACGGATCAAAGGGAGTTGAAACAGGCGAAATCAGGCGAACCTGTTTGTACCGGTCTATCGGACGCTTAATCTGTCAAGGTCCGCCTTGGTTACGCCAGCCCGACTTGCGCTGCCCACTTCACCCGGTTTGGCCGTTGAGATCCTGTAGATCTTTGCCTATTCCGCTGTTAGGGGTCTTCGGGGGTTGGTCGTGTTCCTTCCTCTTCGAACTTTACCGTGATAGGTGGCACTACCATAGTTGAAACTCCAGACAGCTTCGTTCTTGGGATTACTGGGACACGCAAGCCCTCTACCATGACAAGGAACGAGAGATGAGAGTTTCCTTTCTAACCTTTTATTTAAAGTAGTGCGGAATGCCAGCTTCTTGATTATATCATTATTTTCTGTCTGAGTTATATGTGCTATCCATTTTAGTTGTTTTCATTGTTGAATGTCATCAAGTGATGTGGTTTCTGTTATTTGGTACTGTTCTTTGCGATTCTTTAGCGCCAGTCCACAATGTTCGAAGAAGGATGGTCTTCGTTCAGACCTACACATTTCATTAGCTCAAAGTTTTTTTTCACCTGAGGAAGAGCCACTCAAGCTAGAGGGTTATTGAATTGGTTTTGTGATAAGAGTGTAAGCGTCGGAAGTAGAACGTGACGATATAACAACGTTTGACCCTTGTCTTGAAGAGGGCAAGATTGTAGCGTTCGGGAAACATAGATAGATAGAAAGATAGATCGACAAACGCGAAGAGTTTACTAGCAATTAGATATGAAGTTGTTTGATAGATAGATCGATAATCTATCGATCTATCTATTGATGCGAAGAGCCTGATAGATAGATAGATAGATAGATAGATAGATAGATAGACAGATGGATGCGAAGAGCTTGATAGATAGATAGATAGATAGATAGATAGATAGATAGATAGATCGACAAGCGCGAAGTGTTTGCTAGACAGATATGAAATTGTTTGATAGATAGGTCGATAGAGATAAATGCAAAGAGCTTTATAGATAGATAGTTACATAGATAGATAGATAGATATACGCGAAGAGTTTGCTAGACAGATATGAATTGTTTGACAGATAGATAGATAGATAGATAGATAGATAGATAGATAGATAGATATGAAAATTCTGATGATAGCCAGTAATGGCAATGTTGATATTATCTCTTTCTTTATAAGGAAATAATTATCATTCACTTACCGAGTAGCCAATACTATTTTCGTTCGAAATTTGTAAAAGAATAAAACAAAAAATCATGTTTCTCAAGTCCAGTAGCTGTTATCGTTCTTTCTCTTATTGATGGAGGTTTCCTTCCGAATCTTCTGTTTGATGCGTTGCAGAATGGTAACATCTTGAGTATGTCATTATATTCTCTTCGAGTTACATTCCCCACCCATTTTTGTTATTACTGCTGTTGGTAGTCCACAAGTCATGTGGTTTCTGTTATTTTGTATTGTTCTTTGTGATTCTGTAGCGCCAGTCTACAATGCTCAGGGAAGGATGATTTTTGCCAGGACTTTTCAGGTTTTACAATCTCAAATTTACAATTTTTTTAACATTGGTTTTAGAAAGCGGTAAAGCGGTGGTCAAGGCTCAAAGTACTAATTAGGGTAGGAACAGAGAAACTGCAAAGGTTTTGGGGCCACAGCCACGTGCAACTGATACGTGTCCGGTGACATGTGCAAGGAAGATGATTTCTTGATGTCATCAGTGTAGCGAGGCAATTACAGTGTCCGTTAACCCTTTGACCCCTGCGTTCCTGAACCATTTTAACCTTTCTGTCTAAGCTCCTGAGTCAAAATTCGTAAATAATTGGTATGTAATGTTTCACGGTAGATATAAAAACAATTCCAAGTGTTTAACCACCGTTCAACCGGTGGCTGAACATTAAATCATTTTCTCTACCACCGTTTAACCGGTGGCTGAGCATTACTTTTTTCTCTACCACCGGTAAAGCGGTGGTCAGGGCTCAAAGGGTTAAATCGGACAAAATAGAAACCCTGAACATCTGTACATTTCTGCCATCGAGTTACAATGTTATTTATGCCTTTAAGATAAAACTGTAATGACAAAAGTACTCAGGTGTAGACTTTAAGAAAGCTTTATTCAACTGAGAATACAAGGTTCACGCATAGTGTCCTTTTATATTCCCAGTAAACAGAAATAGATCTGAATTCTATTTATTCCGTAAAATAGGCTCACAAGGCCCGCATTCGTCTCTCATTGGTCAGTATCTTAATAGATAGATAGATAGATAGATAGATAGATAGATCGACAAACGCGAAGTGTTTGCTAGAAGATAGATATGAAGTTGTTTGATAGATAAATCGATAGATAGATTGATGCGAAGAGCCTGATAGATAGATAGATAGATAGATAGATAGATAGATAGACAAGCGCGAAGAGTTTGCTAGAAGATATGAAATTGTTTGATAGATAGATAGATAGATAGATAGATAGATAGATAGATAGATAGATACATAGATAGATAGATAGATCGACAAACACAAAGAGTTTGTTAGCAGTTAGATATGAAGTTGTTTGATAGATCGATAGATAGACTGATGCGAAGAGCCTGATAGATAGATAGATAGATAGATAGATAGATAGATAGATAGATAGATAGAATGAACAAGCGCGAAGAGTTTGCTAGAAGATAGAAATTGTTTGATAGATAGATAGATAGATAGATAGATACAGAGATAGATGGATCGACAAACACAAAGAGTTTTGTTAGCAGTTAGATATGAAGTTGTTTGATAGATCGAAATAAATGCGAAGAGCCTGATAGATAGATAGATAGATAGATAGATAGATAGATAGATAGATAGATAGACATGAAGAGTTTGATAGATAGACGATGGGTTTGATCTCACTTAAATAAAGCTTTCTTAAAGCTTTATTCAACTGAGAATACGAGGTTTGCGTATAGTGTCATTTCATAGTCCCAGTAAACAGAAATAGATCTTAATTTCTATTTATTCCGTAAAATAGGCTCACAAGGCCCGCATTCGTTTTTTATTGGTCATTATATACGAAAAAAATATTTACCATAATTAGAAATGGATCCTTCACAAATTTCGGCAGGTTTTAACCGCTGAACCTAAAAAGATATATAAGTGTAACAACTTTTTTACATAAAATGTCTGGCCGTCATAAAATATACATGCATTCGAAAAAAGTACGTCAAAAGGAACTGCTAGAACTACTAAGCAACCTTGATATATTCGGGAAAGATATCAGAATAATCAAGAACCAATACTGGCAGCAAATGACGTGCATTCGATCGAGAATGAGTTCAGTAAAAATAGAAAGAAGCGTAAGGCAAGGAGGTGTCTTCTTACCAGACTTATTCAACCTATACAGCGAGACACTTCTGAGAACATTGGAAACCCTACCGGGATTCAGCATCGGCGGCCACAATCTTAACAATATAAGATACGCAGATGACACGGTACTGATAGCAGACACGGAAAAGAAACTACAAAACCTCCTACGGAAGGTAGCGAAAGAGAGCAAGAAGAAGGGACTAAGCATAAACTACAAGAAAACAATGCATGGTCATCAGTAAAAGGATGAACCCGAAATGCGATTTACAGGTCGGGGACACTAAAATCAAACATGTGTGGAAGTTTAATTATTTGGGTAGTGCTCTGGCGGAGGACGGTAGATGCGACGCTGAGAGCCGAGGACGTGTTGGGATGGCCAAGGATGCATTCCAAAAGCTGGGAAAAGTACTGCGAGACAGGAGGATTTCTATGGTGACAACGAAAAGAGTACTGAGCTGCTACATGACATCTGTCTTTCTATACGCTGGCGAATGTATGCAAAAACATTCGCAAAGTACACCACAAGGATCTGTTGGAACTGCTCAGCAACCTTGATATATTCGGGAAAGATATTAGTATAATCAAGAACCTATACTGGCAGCAAACAGCATGCATGCTAATAGAAAACGAGTTCAGCGAATATGCAAAAATAGAAAGAGGCGTAAGGCAAGGATGCGTCTTCTCACCGGACTTATTCAACTTATACTGCAATTCTGAGAGAATTGGAAACCCTAGCGGGATTCATCATTGGCAGCCACAATCTTAACAACATAAGATGTACAGATGACACAGTACTGATAACAAATACGGAAAAGAAACTACAAAACCCTCTTACAGAGGGTAGCGAAGGAGGGCGAGAAGAAGGGACTAAGGATAAACTACAAGAAGACAGAATGCATGGTCATCAGTAAAAGGATGAGCCTGAATTTACAGGTCGGGAACACTAAAATCAAGCTGGTGCAGAAATTTAAATATCTGGGAAGTGTTTTGACAGAGGATGGCAAGTGAGACACTGAGATCCATAGACGTATTGGGATGGCCCAGGATGCATTCCAAAAGTTGGGCAGAGTACTACGAAACAGGAGGATTTCTATGGTGACAAGGAAAAGAGCACTGAGCTGCTACATGACATCTGTCTTCCTATACGCCAGCAAATGTATCCTCAAGGATGAAGAAGAGACTCGAGGCGGTGGAGATGTGGCTCTACAGAAGGATGCTGAGCATATCATGGACCAAGCGTGTGAGCAACGATGAGGTCTTGGAGAGGATGCAAACAAGGAGGAAACTTACGTTTAACATAAGGAAGAGGCAGATGAAATTCATGGGACACGTGATGAGAAAGGAGGGCTTGTAGAATCTGATACTCACGGGACGAATAGAGGGGGGGAAAAGACAGGGGAAAGCAGCACATGCCATACGTGGGCAGGTGGATCGCGGTGCGTGGCCTGGAGGAGTTGGCAGAAACACAAAATCTGTTGAGAAACACATGGGATAGAGGAAAGTGGAGGGCCATGATCGCCTACGTCCTGAAAGGCCACGACACATAAAAAGAAAAGAACGAAAAACAACCTCGACGATTAAACATTTATTCAAGGCTAACATTTTAAAAGTAATAAAAAGAAAAATGTTATATAATTTCTCAGATGCTGCATCGAACACTCTTCAAAACACACTTCTTTCACTTTCTGTGGACTCCATTTATCGTGTTTCTTCACTTTGCCAATTCCCTTGAAACATCCCGATATTGTTGAAATGCCGACATTCATTAGCTGAGACATTTCTATGACACTTTGATGTTTTATTCCACTAGTTTTTTTCATATGTTCATTTGTAGATGGATGTTATCTACCACCGTGATCTTCAAGAGCCGTATCCTCTCAGCGGGGCCTAAGAAGCCAGTTCTGTACGGCCTATCACAAGTCGATCATTCAACTCCTGCTCTTTGAGCATTATGACCAAGCCTGAACTCATGCAAAGAAAGGAAACGCATCACATTTTTTTCATGTTCAAGATAAAGGATATATAATGTTCTAAGTTAAATTCTCAAAGAGATTGATATAAAATTAACAAAGATACGTTAATGATTAAGAACTAGTAATATATTTTGTACAACTATTATTTATAACTAGCAGCATGACCCGGCATTGCCCGAGCTTGATTCAAAAATCGTACGACTCATACAGCAATCGCTATCACTTGACTTAAAATATTTTTGCCCTTGCTTGCCTTTAAAGGAGTGCCCTTTGACGTTCTGATGTTGCTACATGCCTTACTTCTTGCCTATCTCACACTGCGAAATTTTTCTAAGCTCTATACTAAACATTAAATCTGTTACGAAAAAAGTACTAAGCAAAATGAACACAAAACGATCAGCTTTAAAAAAGGACTCGTAACTGGAAAAACCGAATGAAAAAAGAATGTTAACAACAAATACTTTTTCACACCCAACCCAGTTCTGCGGAATCAGAATCAACGTTGAGTTTAAGCAAGCGAATGAGCCAATTGGAGTAAAGTGCCATGCAGATTTCAATTTTTCCCACTTGTGACGAATGCAGCTATCGATTTTTTTGCATGCTAGTTAACATTCGTGTGAGTCAGCTGTTGGCTCTCACGCTGACCAATAGAATCTTCCTGCCTATTCGTGGCAGCCAACTATAGGCTCTCACTCTGGCCAGTAGAAAATGGCGTAGAAGCATGAAAAAATCGATTATTTCCACTATCGATAGGAGTTGGGAAATGCAAAGTCGGTCTTGGCCTTCCCGCTAGAGATATATTAGAACACAATAAAAAAGTTTATTTTAAAATCGGACATTATTTTCTGAACAAACTAATGATCTGAATTCTGAAAGATTGATATAAAATTAACAGGATAGTTTAATAATTAGGAATGAGTAATATATTTTTCAGCAATTATCATAATAATATATTAGAACACAATTAAAAGGTTTATTCTATAACCAGACATTATTTTCCGAACAACTTAATACGATTTTCCAGTGTACACACAAGATGCGTCACGTATTTGAGAACAAAATTCTGAAAGCGAATGATATAAAATTAACAGAGGAAACTTTAATCATTAGGAATAAGTAATATATTTTTATGCAACTATTATAATAATATATTAGAACACAAATAAATTGTTTATTCTAAAATCGGACATTATTTTCTGAACAACCTAATACAATTTGCATTATATACAGAGGTGCGTCACGTATTTGAGAACAAATTTCCGAAAGAAATTGATGTGAAATTAACAAAGAGGACACTTTAATCATTAGGAATTAGTAATATATTTATGTTCAACTATTAAAATAATATACTAAAACACAATTTAAAAGTTTATTCTCAAAGCCGACATTATTTTCCGAACAATCTACAGGTTAATTTCTAAAAGAGATGCATATAAAATTAACAAAGAGAACACTTTAATCATTAGGAATTAGTAATATATTTATGTGCAACTATTGAAATAATATACTAAAATGCAATTAAAAAGTTTACTCTCAAAGCCGACATTATTTTCCGAACAATCTACAGGTTAATTTAATAAAAAGAGTTGGATATAAAATTAGCAAAGAGGACATTTTAATAATTGGGGATAAGTAATATTTTTGTACAACTATTATAATAATATATTAGAACACAAATTGTTTATTCTAAAATCGGACATTATTTTCTGAACAACCTAGCAATTTAAATTCTGAAAGTGATTGATATGAAATTAACAAAGAGGACAATTTAATTATTAGGAATGAGTAAAATATTTTTTCTGTACCTACTCGCATTATTTACATTATTCGGGCTGTTATCCTCATCTTCATTGCCATATTCACAACGTTCCGGCCGTTGTATGTACCGGCCTTCTTCAGGTGATTGGAATGAAGATGAGGATAACAGTCCGAATAATGTAAATAATGCAAGTAATCATAACACCTTATCTCAGAGATATAAACAGATATTTTGTGCATTTATTATAATAATAAATTAGAACACAAAAAGTTTAATCTAAAATAGTACATTGTTTTCCAAACAACTTAATATTATTTTTCCAGTTTACACACTAGATGCGTCACGTGTTTGAGAACAAAAATCTGAAAGAGAATTAAGAATAAGTAATATATTTTTGTGCAACTATTATAATAATATATTAGAACAAAATTAAATAGGTTATTCTAAAATCGGACATTATTTTCTGAAGAAACTCACAATTTAATTTCTGAAAGTGATTGATATAAAATTAACAAAAAGGACACTGTAATCATTAAGAATGAATAATATATATTTTAACTCTTATAACACAATTAAAAGGTTTATTCTCAAATCGAATATTATCTTCCAAACAACAAAATAGTTACGTGGGATTAAATGTGTTGTATTTATTTTTTATTTTTTGACAGCACATAGATAAACTGTGTATCTTTCTATTAAATTTTATACGGAGTCTTGTCTTTTCTTTTCTCATATTTCTGTGTGTGTCTAAGTATTTTTCAACTCTTGTTTCCACACCCAACGTCTTGTTCTCTCAGTCAAATCTGATTGGTCGATTTTATGTGACGTCAAGCATGAACCACAGTTTCGTATTAATGAATAAAACAGAAGAGCTGAGCGTCACACGCCCTGAATCGATTCAATTCTAGGTTGTTATTATTATTATTATTGTACGACTCAATTCGTCTTTTTTTACTTTGGTCTTGGGACATAACAATGTCACCCTTTTGTAGATTTAAGCACACACACACACACACACATACACACACAGTCAAAGCATATTTATCTATCTACTAGCATCTCAGTTCCTCAGGCGTGATCTTATTACCATTATCATTATGGCTTGGCTTCCCGATAGAGCATTTGTAAGGGTTTTCCACTTCTGTTACAGTTCGTCCGATGGACAGCAACACCCACGAGGGAGAAGTAAACTTTCTCCCCATCGACTGCAAGAGAAGGTCTGGCGATCGGGAGAAACTCACGCCTCTTATGTTACAGTTTTTCTTCGCCAGGAAAGATTGCCTGAGATACCATGGGTAGCTATGTTGCCATGTCGATAGCCTGTTTTCCCCTAACGGTAGTTAATCTCACAAAAGACGAAAGTCCTTTTTTTAAAAGCGCTTGTATTTTTCTGTGTCTCCACATCTCCGTTGGTGGAAGAGATAGGAGCAAAAAACTTGTGAAAGACATGAAGCTGTCTCTTTCAGCTATTAGCTAACAGGAGGGTGGACGACTCTGTAGCCGTGGGCGGCAATAGGATAATTCATTCCAGTTTCCATATTGTATATAAATCGGGAAGGTCAGAGTTAATCACTGATGCTTGGAACGTCTCAAAATACAAGGAAGTGGACTTGACCTTCGTTAGCGTTTGCGTCAAATCAACCATTTACTATTATTTACCGTAAATTCCGACGTACAAACTGAGTTTTCAAGCCTAAAAATATTTCCAAAATCAGGAGTCGACTTTTATGGTGAGTATAAAATGCAAGAGTGGGACAATTACTGTACAACACTTACCAGCAAACTGACAAAAATATATCCCACTAAAACCTGTGTTTGGTGAACATATTTGACATATTAACACAGAAATTAATATAAAATGTTCACGTCACTGTTTTTTTACATCATTCATACAAATGGCGGATTAGTGATACTTTGTTTTCAAATAACATACAATACGTAGCAGTACTATCAAAAAACCGCCTGGTATGATGTGTAATCTACGGTATTAATATTTTATAGGAGTTGACGAATTTTAAATGTTCGCTAAGTTATACGGACACAATATACGGTACCTATTCTTGTGTGTTGTAAGTTGTTTGTTATACAACGCATATAAAAAAGATATTACAATTAGTGTCTCAGTATACAGGTAAGTGGTGTGACTTTATGTAGATTTGGTACAAGTTATCGTACACTGTAGCCAAACTTCATTTACGGGTAGGCCTAAGTTTTGAGCCATTAGTAACGTACGGTATGTTTGGGGTCGGCCTACACGCTAGTTATAGACCTAACTCAGCATTTTGAACTAAAAATCTTGAGGTCGACTTGTACGACGCAATTTATGGTATGTGGAGATGTAGGTAATGGAACAATTGTCGACGCTGTAATTAGAATCGGCGAACTTATTTGAAATTCCAGTTTCTTGTGTTCTCTTTTGTACTAATGCTTTTAGGTGAATGTATGCATCCATATCTTCTCTCTCCAGCTATGGGTTAAATAACACGGTAGACTATTCTCTCTAGACTCGAGTGGCAGCCACTCTAAGAGGCGAGCAACTCTGTATTCAGAACCGTGGAGAAGGCAACGAGAAACGAACAAAAAGGGGCAAATAGTAACATACACTATTTACATTGTTCGGACTGTTGTCCTCATCTTTATTGTCATATTCACGACGTTTCGACCACTGTACGCTCACGCCTTCATCGGGTAATTGGAATTTTCGAACCGAACTCTTTATTTCGTCCACCGAGCTTGATTGTTCTACTTCCACGAGTCATACCTCTTCCGGTGTCTCAGTTATAATCCTTCCACTCAACTATCCAAGTCACTGGATCTAGCCAAAGTTTTTATCCACTGGACCATATCTCCTTGAGAGCTCATACTGCAATTTTTGTTGTTATTAATGCTTTTATCTGGCACTCCGTATATATTGTATTCATTTCTCCCATATTGTATTCATTTCTACGCTTGGCCTTCTTAGAAGATTTTTCTGACCTAGCATATATGCTGATTCCTTAAGTTTTCGTATTTTCCAGTGATTTTCTCTGTCTATTATCCCACAGGAGGCGGTGATCTCCCTTTTCCCACCATATGTGACCAGCTAGGCCTGATCTTTCTATTTCTCCTCTTGTTACGGCTTTACAATGTTCTTGTATTCTTACTTTAAGGGTGCGGTCTGACCATTTCTTGTTCATATGTCTCTGGATCACCACATGACTTTTGCTCGATGTTGTAAGCAGCGGACGATCCCTTTCTTTACACTGTATGGGTGGTGGGAGTTTAAGTTAAGGTATTGTCTAATGAATGCTGGCATGCGGTATACCGATGTCTTGAACCTATGCCCTAATCGAGATATTAGTACATCCAAAAATGCTAGTTTGTTATTTTCTTCCTCCATTGTGAACTGTATCGATGATCTTATTGAGTTCACATGGTCCATTAGTATCTGGACTTCCTGTTGAGGCCAGAATATGAAGGTGTTATCTACGTATCTCATCCATAGAATTGGCCTGGTGATGTGGATTCTAATTCTATTTCTTCGAAGTATTTCATGTATATGTTTGCCATTGCTGGTGATAATGGCGAGCCCATTACTTCATCCTATCGATATACGCCTGATCCCATTCAGAAATGTGTTGTTTTTGTACAGAAAGTCAGCATCTCCATCAGGTTATCTGTTGATATACTGGACTGTTCTCCTCGGGATGAGTCCAGAGCCAGTCTGTCTCTGACTTCCGACAGTACCTCCTCCGTGGGTACCTTGTCCAGGCTCACCATCTGGTTGGATTGGATGGAAGCATCTTTAATTATTTCCAGGATGTGGGCACAGTTTCGGACATAGGAAGTCAATTTTCCTATTAATGGATCAATTATATCTATAAGAAATCAACTCAGAGGGTGGAACACAGAGCCTTGGCAGCTAACGTCTTTGTGAATTTTGATGGGACCTTATATTTGAGGTAGCTAAGTGTAACGCTTCGGCAATTGTCTGTATGTCTTAGGCAGGAAGTGTTCCTTCTTCTTGATTAGGATCGACGACAGTTTATATTCTGTTTCCATTGCTGGATCTTTCTATACTTTAGCTACCATTTCTAATGAGGTCTTCCAGTTTTTCTGTATATTTCGACTTGTCCATCACTACGTTCGCATTGCTTTTGTCAGCTGACAGTATGATGATGTTTTTATTCCTCTGTAGGGTTCTGATTGCTCGCCTCTCCATTTTTGTGATGTTTGATTTGGGCGTCTTGGCTTTCTCCATTATCTGCCTCCCTTTCCATCTCAGGTCATCCGCCCGAACCTGGGGGATGTTCAAGGCTATTTCCTCGATTCGGGCAACGATGTCCAAGTGTGCTATGCACCTGATGGTTGTGGCGAAGTTGAGACCCCTTCTTTAGTACTGACTCCTCAGAAGCACTCAGCTGGTATTGACTGATGTTGATTACTGCCTTCATTGGGTGGGAAGGGGTGATCGATCTTGTTCGTCACATTATAACATTTCAATCTGTTTAATTCCGCCAACAAAATATGGCAACAAAGATAAGGACAACAATCCGAACAATGTAAATAGTATAAATAATTACGATACCTCATCTCAGAAATATAGACAGATCCTGAAGAAGGCCGGAGTGTAAAATGGCCGAAACGTCGTGAACAGGACAATAAAGATGAGGACAACAATCCGAACAATGTAAATAGTATAAATAATTACGATACCTCATCTCAGAAATATAGACAGATCCTGAAGAAAGCCGGAGTGTACAATGGCCGAAACGTCGTGAACAGGACAATAAAGATGAGGACAACAATCCGAACAATGTAAATAGTATAAATAATTACGATACATCATCTCAGAAATATAGACAGATCCTGAAGAAGGCCGGAGTGTAAAATGGCCGAAACGTCGTGAACAGGACAATAAAGATAAGGACAACAGTCCAAACAATGTAAATAGTATAAGTAATTACAATACCTCATCTTAGAAATATAGACAGATAGTGATTGACATACCTAAGCAATATTTGCCTACTTGCTATCCTTTTGCCGGTGTAGGGTGGTAAGTAGACAAATAATGCTGAGGGCTGTGAATAATTGGGAGTATCGGAGAATCGTGATCGCCATCACCCCGAAGAGAGGCGGAGAGAAGAATCTGATGCTTTACCAAGCAATGTGCTGGAATGTTAGGCCAACATCCATCGAACTGACAAAACAGGTGCAACAACCGCGATTTTATAGATATTGGTGACATGTCAAATTACCCGGATAGGACAAATGCGGTTCAAACTCCCAGGTGGGACGCGGGTTGGATTAGTTTATGAACTCGTACAAGCCGACTGACTGATGCAATGCAGGTGACGACCTAAAACAACTGTCGAAGTCTGTCACACAGAACAATATGTACACGCCAGGCTAAAAAGGAATGCATAAAAATACGTCATTCCATATTGTGAGGATGAAAGCCGGATGTATGCCTGATGAATCACTACCGGAAATGACTGGAGATTAGATGACTTGCGTCAGGAAATTTTCACTTCGTCTAAATAATAATACTAATACTACTACTAATAATATTAATACCAGTAATAATAATAATAATAATAATAATACTAAATTGGCAACTAGTTCTCACTATTTTTACTGTTGAACTAGCTAGATGCAACCATATCTTCTATTCTAATATTTTCTTTTCTCTCCTATGGAACTCAGTTCTGATTTCTTACTTCCTAGAAACCTACAATCTCCAAAAATTTATCATGCATCATCAATCACCATCTTCTGTCTTCCTGAAACCTGTTCTTTTATTGTCCTTTCTCTGAATTCATCTCATTATCTTCCAAACCTTTGCGTCTTAGTGGCGTTATCGCCTTGTTTTGGGGGTGAAATGATTAAACAAATACAATAAATAATAAATGTTCATTCTAATTATTTACTTGGCGAATGTCTGGCTCAAGGTCAATGAATAGATGCTTCATTACTAGTTGTCATCCTCACAACTGTTACTTTCATTATTTTCAGATGATGATGATTATATCTACTGGCGTTCAAAATTTTTGTGCCCTATTGGTAAATTAATTACTTTTGTTAATTGTACTCCAAAATCGAGAGTGGTTAGGGGGGTGCATTTCTCGGTATATTTTATGATCTTTAAGAGCTAGAAAAAAAAAGTAACTCTATTTTAGCCTTTCTCTTACTGACCTCCTTAAATATTTTCTTGCATTAGAACCTAATTTTTCATTCATAAGTTAAAATTACTTTTTACCATATTCCAGCGACCCGTGCTTTTTTAACATTATTCTATTTTCGATTACTTCTAATCTGATGTTTTTGTTTTGTTTTGTTTTTTGTTTTTTTTTTTGGGGGGGTTTTGTTTTTTTTTGCTTAATAATTCGTTTTTTGTGGCTTTACGTCCGTTAAAGTTGTTTTGTTTTATGGGGTTTTTTTTTTCGTAATACTGTGTATATGGTATTAAGAGAAACCTCACTGCTGTTAAGACAACATTCACTCCGGACTTGTGTGGCTATTAATTCTGGATTGCTAACCAAGACTTTCACAATCATTCGTTCATCTTTCTTGCCTAACTTTTGTGTACTTCCGGATTAACTTTACACATAAAAAATTTCGAGTTGTAGCAAATGTCTTTTGAAGGGTTTGAACACTATTTATGGAAATTCCCAGCCGTCTGACTATCACACGTCATCTTCCTCTTCAAAGTTACAACTTTCGTCTTTGTTTCCCAAAAATTCTAACCATGATTTTAGTGTAAAAAACCAAGCTGACGTTCAAATACAATGACTTGCCAAGACACCTTATACTCATCTTAATAAGATGGAACAATTTCTACTCAGACATTTACAGTGCAGTTCAATTTACATTACAATGAATCATTCATATAAAAAGTAAATTAGTAAATTTAATGATATAAAATGGAAAAATTCCTTCGCTAACAAAATTCTAAAAATGCATTAACCTACCAATCACTCGATGAATGTTATGATCATTATTTTTTAAAATTACAAGCTGGATTAGGTCTTTCTTAAATACGAAAGTACCTTCGACTGTATATTCAGTCATCTTCGGACATGGAAATTATTTTGTTTTTGGTAAAATTCAGGTAGCATCCGAGACAAAAAATATAATGCGAATCAAAATATGTTTTTTGAAATGTGATATTGATAACGGATACAAATGCTCCAAAAGTTTCGATTCTCATTATATTTTTCGTCAGAGCATGATGGGTTGTAAATGAATGAATAAAGTGTTGCTTGAGTTTGAAGAATCTCATTCTCTGCATTTATCTATTTTTTCTACTTATCTTTCTATCTAACTATATACCATGAAACCGGGTATTTAAACAAAAACAACTGTCTCAAGTGGTTCATTCGCCATTCGTGCCTGACGATTTGGGAAAACATGAAACTTTAAGTTGCACTAAATACGTAGGTATGTGTATATTTATTACTATATACTCCATAGCTCTGATTGACTACATTGAGCATAGTTTGTTTACACCATAAATTAAATTGAGTAAATATTTATTTGCTTTGTGTATGGACTCTATCACACGCATATACGGTTGCTAATATCACGTTATTTGGTTCATATTCACACACACACACACACACACACATACACACACACATATATATATATATATATATATATATAAAAGTGAACTTTGAAGTCATCAGGCGGCCTGACGATTGCATCCAGCATGAAACTGCCTGTCGCCTCTTAGCGCTGACTTCAATGTTCACTTTATATTTATATTTACATACTCTCTATCTCTGATATTGAGCACTTTATCCCATAAATATAGCATACCTTAAAACTATAGTTCTTCATATATATATATATATATATATATATATATATATATATATATATATATTATATATATATATATATATATATATAAGCCTGTTATCTATCTATTTATAGACCTATGTATTTATCTATCTCAGTCTGTTTATATCTATCTTTTTTTTTTTTTCATTTTTTATTCATTTCACCCCATGCAAGGCAGTAAAGGCACTAAGAAACAAGGGGTCCCTTTAGTGTAGAAGAAGAGAAACATCAGGTAGCACGAAGAATAGAAGTGTAATCAGGAGGACAGTAGATAGCGATTAGAATTGCATGTAAACGAGAAGTGCTAGAGAAGAAACTGTTAGCATAGAACTTACGGTTACACCTAGGCAATTCAATTGTGAGTTGATGAGACCTCGACGCCAATCTAGTACTGAGCTTAAATTCAAGTCTAGGTACCATTGCGAAGAACTCATCTGAACAACTAGCATGAGAGTGTTTATAGAAAAAATACAGGGGAACTACATTACGACGGTAGAAAAAGGAGCGAAGCCGAGATGCCAGGTCAGGACCGATATCTATCTATCTATCTATCTATCTATCTATCTATCTATCTATCTGTCCCACTCTATTCATATCTATCTATCTATCTATCTATCTGTCTATCTATCCGAGTCTGTTCATATCTATCTATCTATCTATCTATCTATCTATCTTATTCTATTCATATCTATCTATCTATCTATCTATCTATCTATCTATCTATCCGAGTCTGTTCATATCTATTTATCTATCTATCCCAGTCTGTTCATATCTATCTATCTATCTATCTATCTATCTATATATCTATCCTAGTCTATTCATATCTATCTATCTATCTATCTATCTATCTATCTATCTATCTATCTATCTATCCCATTCTGTTCATATCTATCTATCCCGGTCTACTCATATCTATCTATCTATCTATCTATCTATCTATCTATCTATCTATCTATCCCTTTCTGTTCATATCTATCTGTCTTTCTATGTATAAATATATATGTATGAAAAAAGACAAAAGGAAACATCTTAGCCAGCGTGTTTCGTCCTCGGGGGGAATTTTATCAAGGCAAATGCTTTGATAAAGTCCCTCTGATGACAAAACGCGTCAGCTAAGATAAGTTTTCCTTTTGTCTTTTCATATTGTCCTTTCACAGATATATTCTATCTGATACATTTACATATGTAAACTTGCCAATATATATTTATTCTGAATCTATACAATGACCTGAACAGTTCCCAGCCCTACCAAAATGCCCTTTCAATATATTTAAATTATTTTCGAATCGCCAAGGTCTACAGACACCTAATAAAAGTATACTGCTAAATTCGTAGGCTTTCCAACTTGTCAGATCATGACACAAGCTCATGCAATATCATGACAATCCCTCAGTTGTGACCCCAGATAAATTGTCTTCAACCAACAAAAATATAGCCCTGTGATAATTTAATGAAAAGAAATGACGAAAATTCCAACTCGTTTTGTCATTGCGGTAAATTACGAAATTCATAATCCTCTCCATGGTTATGTGGTATGCACTTCGCCAGGCCTGCATGCGGTTTTGAATTGAGAGTCGTCATTCTCTTAGACTAGCTACCAACCAAGACTGAAGCGCTACTATTTAACCCATAGTCGATAGGAGGAGATGAGATGAAGGTGAATTCGAGCTCTTTTCTCCAGGTTGCTGTCTTTCAAGTTACATGTACTCAATAAATATCAATTACTGGGCACTTCAGCGTAATGTAATGGTTAACAAGCTTGTCTCACTCGATCAATTACGAATGAGTAGTGAGTTTTACCCTGACTTGATGCTCCATACATTCGACCTTACCTACACTTATTAAATCATTGTAACTACCGATTAGTGAGTTCGCTCCTCACTGAGTGCTCCTTATTTTTGGCCTTGTGCCATATCCAAGCTACGCTTAGTAAATAACTATATAGATAATAAATACAGACCATTAGTATGAGTGCTAGAGGTCTGAAATAAAACGAGCGAAGTGAGAGATTTCGATATGATGTAATGGTTAACAGCTTTGACTGGTTAGAACAATTACGACTGAGTGCTTCACTCTTTTGGCCTTGTACCACACCTAAGCTACGTTTAAATCGCTTTTTGTTTCTCGGGGCACTTCGATGTGGTGTAAGGGTTAGCAAGATTGTCTGGCTAGATTTATTACAACTTAGTAGTGAGTTAGATTTTCACTGAGTACTCCAGACATTCGGCTTTGTGCCACATCTAAGCTACGCATAGTAGATCCTTATTTGCTGCTCAGAGCACATGGCTGTAGTATAATGGTTAACTAGCTTGTCTCGATAGATCAATTACGATTTAATATTGAGTTCGAGCATCACTAGGTGTTCCATTTTTTTTCTGTCTTGTGTCGCATCAAAGCAACGCTGAGTAAATCTTTTATACTACCGATTAGTGAGTTCGTTCCTCGTTTGGTACCTCATATATGCGGCCTTGTGTCAAATCCAAGCTACGCTTAATGAATAACTATATCGATAATAAATAGAGATTATTAATATGTGCGTTAGAGATAAAACTAGCGAAGTGGGGAGTTCAACGACCTCCACCAACAGCGTTTTATTTTTTTTCTGAGCTAAGTAGGAAGCGAAAGATAATGTTAACGTGTGAAGACTTGAAGCAAAACAAATAATTATCAAACAATAAAAACTCCTTTCTCTCATTTCGACCTCTAAATTTCCTTCCTTGTTACAGTATCACACTGTAACAAAAATAAACAGAGCAACGAAAGCTGTCACTTAATTCTTCGAATCAAACATCCGCGAGTTCTTAGAAGGCCGGGCAAATTTTGATCCGATCAATCGTGGGTGTTTTGAAATTGTATAAACAAACAAACAAAAGATCTGCTCGTCAACAGGCTGTTTAAAATCAAAGGATGGAACGCTCATATTAGAGAAGGAAACAATTCTTGAACGAATATATTGGAGACGCTTTAGTGACATCAGCAAACGATATCATCCCAAATGAGAAGGAACGAAGAAGAAGAAAAAAAATGGATGACTGATGAGATTCTCGGCATGATGTAAAGGAGGCAGAAAACTCTGCCAATATAGGGAAAGGAATACAGAAAATTACACAATGAAATAAGGACCAAATCAGGGCAAGCTAAAAAAAAAGAGTGGTTAAACAAAAAGTGCAGAAATTGAGAGATTGAGTACCAACAACAAAGGAGATATGCACAAACAAATAAAGCAACTAACAGGAGCGAATACATGCTCGTCAACAGGCTGTTTAAAATAAAAACATGGAACGCTCATATTAGAGAAGGAAAAAATTCTTCAACGCTGGAACGAATATATTGGAGAACTCTTCTATGATGAAAGAGAACAACCAGCAATACACAGTACTATTGACGGACCTGAAATTCGAAGTAGAAACTGCACTGGACAAATTGAACAGAAACAAGGTGGCAGGGTCAGACGGAATTATAAAGGAAATGCTGACAGCCTTAGATGACTTTGGTATAAACAATATGACAGTAATAATAAACGAAATCTACAACAGTGGGGATATACCGGAAGATCTCATCAGATCTATCTTCATAGCACTGCTTAAGAAACCAGGCGCAAACGAATGTAAACGCCACCGAACAATAAGCCTAATGAGCCACGTAACAAAACCCATCATTCATATTCTAGTGAATAGAGCGAGCAGCAAAATCAGTGCAGAGATAGGACAAGGACAGTGCGGGTTCGTTAAAGACACCGGAACAAGGAATGTGACATTCATGCTGAAAATGTTATCAAAAAGAGCAATACAAATGCAGAAGGACGTTCTCTTGTGTTTTATAGACTACGCAAAAGCATTCGCAAAGTACACCACAAGGAGTTGGAACTGCTCAGCAACCTTGATATATTCGGGAAAGGTATTAGTATAATCAAGAACCTATACTGGCAGCAAACAGCTTGCATGCCAATAGAGAACGAGCTCAGCGAATATGCAAAAATAGAAAGAGGCGTAAGGCAAGGATGTGTCGTCTTACCGGACCTATTAAACCTATACAGCAAGGCAATTCTGAGAGAATTGGAAACCCTACCGGGATTCAGCATCGGCGGCCACAACCTT
This sequence comes from Acanthosepion pharaonis, assembly GCA_903632075.3. Classification (NCBI taxonomy): domain Eukaryota; kingdom Metazoa; phylum Mollusca; class Cephalopoda; order Sepiida; family Sepiidae; genus Acanthosepion; species Acanthosepion pharaonis. The sequence continues at coordinate 178,638 of CAHIKZ030001041.1, forward strand.
AGCAACATAAGATGTACAGATGACACAGTACTGATAACAAACACGGAAAAGAAATTGCAAAATCTCCTACAGAAGTTAGCGAAGGAGAGCGAGAAGAAGGGACTAAGCATAAACTACAAGACTACAAAATGCATCGTCATCAGTAAAAAGATGAGCCCAAAATGCGATTTACAGGTCGGGAACACTAAAATCAAGCAGGTGCGGAAATTTAAATATCTGGGAAGTGTTTTGACAGAGGATGGCAAGTGCGACACTGAGATCCGTAGACGTCTTGGGATAGCCAAGGACGCATTCCAAAAGCTGGGAAGAGTATTGCGAGACAGGAGGATTTCTTTGACAACAAAGAAAAGAGTACTGAGCTGTTACGTGACATGTGTCCTCCTTTACGGCAGCGAATGTTGGACGGTCTCCTCAAAGATGAAGAAAATATTCGAGGCAGTGTAGGTATGGTTATGCAAAAAGATGCTCAGGATATCATCGACCGAGCGTGTGAACGATGAGGTTTTGAATAGAATGAAAACAAGGAAGAAGCTTATACTTAATATCAGGAAGAGGCAGCTGAAATTTCTGGGACACGTAATGAGAAAGAAGGGCTTGGAGAATCTGATACTCACAGGTCAAATAGAGGGGAAGAGAGACAAGGGAAAGCAACGCATGACATACCTGTGTCAGAACATGGCCTGGGGGAAGTAGCAAAAACTTATTGAGATATGCAAGGGATAGGGAGAAGTGGAGAGCCATAATCGACTACGTTCTGAAGGCACACGGTACATAAAAAGAAATACAAACTTCTCCTTGGGTCAGGAACACCCACTTCCATTAAGACGGCTGTGGAATAGACTAGTAAGGGGTTTCTTCCCTTTCTAATTTTTTCTTTTATTTTGTTTATTATATTTTCTTTTTTCATAATTCACATTTTTTTTTATTTTTATTAGGGTCAGTTTCCAACAAAAAAAAAACTTCATAAAAAGCTGCGACCGCAACAATTAACATTACATGTTGAGCTGTTAATATTTTAAAATATAGGTCAAGGTCATTTCAACTGTCTTCTCAAACCAGAGCTTTCCATTTCTCCTCCTTGACTTTGGCGTTGATTCTCGTCTGTTGCTTCCTTGTTATTCTTTTTCCTTTCTTTCTTTTTCTTCTTTTTCATCTTTCTCTCTTCTTCTTCTTCTTCTTCTTCCTATTCTTTTATTCTCTAAATGTTAAAATTTTAAACTCCTATTTCTTTTCTTCAACCCTCAGAGTTGACAAGTCTTACAAGTAAATTTTGTGAGCCGAAATAGCTATTCGAATGAGGTAATTTGGGATTTCTAATCTATGTGATATATATATATATATATATATATATATATATATATATATATATATATATATTAAGAAATGGACAAAGTCCGACAATTTATTTATTAAAGACCTTTTTTATGTTTAACTTTCTTTTTTATAGATAGAAGTATTTAAGCAAATGCTCTGTCAAAGGACGAATATTTTCTATGAAAATTTCTCGGACATATATATATATATATATACGTTGAAATAATGCTTACAACAATAAATAGGATAGTTGGAGAAGACATTTCAAAGAAAAAAAATTAAATATGATTAAAATTAAGATAAATAAAAATAACTTCAATAGTGACAGGGTACCTACATTTCAGGTCAGGAATTAATGGAATCTTTTGGTCAAATATAAATAATTTACGGCTAGAATGTGCCATTCGACTCCCATAGAGCTGAAGTTTCAGTTTCTCGACAGGTCAAGATCCCCCGCTTCCAATAAGGCGACAACAGACGTACTGGGATGACCAAAGATGCATTCCAAAAGCTAAGCAGAGTATTAAGAGACAGAAAAATTTCGTTATAAGCAAAGAAAAGAGTACTGAACGGCTACGTGATAGCTGTCCTCCTGTATGGCAGCGAATGCCAGACAATCTCCTCAAAAATGAAGAAGAGACTAGAAGCAAAAGAAATGTGGTTCTACAAGAGAATGCTGAGTATACTATGTGCTGAACATTTGAGCATCAACGAGGTTTTGGAAAAAATCGAAACAAAAAGGAAACTTATAGTTGACATCAGGAAGAGACAGTTGAAAGGTCTGGGGTAGGTAACGAGAAAGGATGGCTTGGAAAATCTAATACTCACAGGACAGATTGAGGGTAAGAGCGACAGAGGAAAACAGCGCGTAACATACTTGATGAGTTTGAGCAAATGGATGGTAGAACAGGGTTTGTGAGAAATAACAAAAAGACAAGACTTATTCAGTGCTACAGGGGACAAGGAGATTTGGAGAGCCATGATCGCCTACATCCTGAAGAGACACGGGACTTAAAAGAAGATACGAACTTCTAAGTTTAAGTATGCTATTCGCTGCTCGGAGCACTCCGACGGGGTGTAATCGTTACCAAGCTTGTCTGGTTAGATTCATTACGACTGATTAGTGAGTTCGCGCATTACTGGGTGCTCCATACTGTCGGCCTTGTGTCACATCAGTGCTACGCTTAATAAATCACAATTAGCTACTCGGAGCATTCCGACGGGGTATAATTGTTAGCAAGCTTGTCTGGTTAGATTCATTACGAGTGAGTAGTGAGTTTGATCATTACTGGGTGCCCCATATTGTCGGCCTTGTGCCACATGTAAGCCATAATTAAGTAAGTCGTTATTTGCGCGGAGAGCACTTCGACGTGATGTAATGGTTAGCTAGCTTATGTGGCAAGGTCAATTACGACTGAGTAGTGTGTTCGACCCTCACTATTGCTCCATATTTTTGGCCTTGTGCCACATCTAAGACATGCTTAGAAAATCTCTGTGCCTTCAGACGTACTGTAATGGTTAGCTGCTCGGAGCACTCTAACATGGTGTAATGATTAGGCGAGCTTCTCTGGTAATCCATATCTTCAGGCTGGAGCTACATATAAGTCACGCTTAATAAATCGCTATTCGCACCTCGGAGCACTTCGACGTAGTGCAATGGTTAACGAGCTTGTCTCGCCATATCAATCGGGACTGAGTACTGAGTTCGATACTCACCGGATGCTCTTTAATCTTCGCCTTGTGCCACATCTAAACTATACTTAGTCAGTCACGATTTGGGCACTTCGACGTGGCGTAATAGTTAGCAAGCGTGTCTTGTCAGATCAGTTACGAGTTGGATACTCTATGAGTGCTCTATATTTTCGGCCTTGTGTCACATTTCAGGTATTCTTAGTAAATCTCTATTTACTTTTCGTGTATGCTTATACAACCTGCACGAATCATCCACTTTCACAGTGTCATATATAACAGCATTATCATGACGTGAACGATCAAGGCTCTTCACAACTTCCTATCCTTTGTAAATCTAAGCAACGATCACCTCTTTACCGTCCCTCCTTGCTCTGTCGTTTAATCACACAAACTCATTAATTTGCTGGCTGTTGCCCTCTTCAACTTCTTTCTTCGATACGTCTTTTAAGTATTATGTTTTCCAAGCCGCCCTTCCTCATAACGCATCTCAGAAAGTAAATGAAAACAATTTATTAATATACAACTGATGATCCATACGTCCTCGTGTCAGTTATCTTATAAGTTGACTTATCCGAAAATATTTAACTTGACGAATTTGTCCTGAGTGAAGTGATGAAGTTAGTGTATTTTATGATTGTTCTCATGTCTTCAAAGAGAAAGAGGTCGGCTGGTCGTCCGATTTAAAACAGAATTGAAATAATTTTATCAGAAATAAATAAAAAAAAAAAAAAAACAAATGAAGGATTTTAAGCATGGTAAAAAATCTGTAGTGATGCCTCCATTTAACTCTACGGGTGTTCTGAAGAGAAGTAATGGTTTTCAGTGCCGTCCCCAGGGTCGGGAAGAGAAAGCGGTCGGTCGGCTTCGTGACAGACAGACACTTTAAACAGAGATGAAATAAGTTCCAGACATAAAAAAAAATGAAAACAAAATGAAACATCAGTCAATATCTCCGTGAATTTTATTTATATAAATTCGGCATCATTGACGTAAACATACATTCTCAATAATTACGTTACGATTTCTTGAATTTTATCCTATAAAACTTTATCCTATAAAAATTTATCCCATAAAGATTTATTCCATAAAAATTTATCCTATAAAGATTTATCCTAAAAAATTTATCCTATAAACATTCATCCTATAAACATTTATCCTATAAAAATTTATACTATAAACTTTTCTCCTATAAAGATTTATCCTAGCATTCCATGATACAAAATGACGACGTAGCAATATTATCAAATTTTTTATTAATTACACATTTTAATTTATATTTAAAGACAGGAAGAGAAGGTTTATTGTTCCACTGGGCATCATAGTTAATACACTATGTGATAATTTAGCGTAATCATTTAAAACAGGTGCAGTATTTTTTTCAAAATAATAAGTATATTTTTTATTAATTATTAGTTAATAATAAGTAAATTTTTCCGACCTGAAAACGAATGAAAAGCACCAAAAATCCTTTGATCCAAATATATCTTGATTTCAAGTATGAAAATACATTATTTTACGATATCAATTGACAGGGCCGGTGCGTACTACCCCTAAACGCCACCGACCGACGGGGTGTAATTGTTAGCAAGCTTGTCTGTTTAGATTATTATAGTATGATTAGGAGCCTTGAATAGTGATTTGTGAGCCTAGCTATCTTATGAGCATTTGCTTTTTTCTATCTACATTTATATACGTTGCAAATTAAACTAAGCACAACTGACTATTAAAGGAGGAAACTTTTTTGGGGGGGGGGGTTCTTTGTCCAAATCCGTGAATTTGTTTTGCTCATGCAAAGTCTCGAAAAAACACTATATGAAATTCCCTATTTTTTTTTTATCCATAATGTTGAATAGGTTAAAATTATTCAAGAACAAGAAAAATCTCAAGTTAATGTTAAAAACTGTCGTCAAAAATTGTTGATTTATTTAAGATAGGATGATCTATTATGACATTTAGATACATTGTATTTGTTTTCTGATTTTCTAGCTGAATTGTTCACCTATATTTCATATGATGAATATTTCTCCCATATTTTATATGATGAATATTTCAGCTATATTTCATATGATGAATTTTTCACCTATATTTCATATGATGAATATTTCACCTATATTTCATATGATGAATATTTCACCTATATTTCATATGATGAATTGTTCACCTATATTTCATATGATGAATATTTCACCTATATTTCATATGATGAATATTTCAGCTATATTTCATATGATGAATTGTTCACCTATATTTCATATGATGAATATTTCACCTATATTTCAGATGATGAATATTTCACCTATATTTCATATGATGAATTGTTCACCTATATTTCATATGATGAATATTTCACCTATATTTCATATGATGAATATTTCACCTATATTTCATATGATGAATTGTTCACCTATATTTCATATGATGAATATTTCACCTATATTTCATATGATGAATTGTTCACCTATATTTCATATGATGAATTGTTCACCTATATTTCATATGATGAATATTTCACCTATATTTCATATGATGAATATTTCAGCTATATTTCATATGATGAATTGTTCACCTATATTTCATATGATGAATATTTCACCTATATTTCATATGATGAATATTTCACCTATATTTCATATGATGAATTGTTCACCTATATTTCATATGATGAATATTTCACCTATATTTCATATGATGATACGATCAGTTATTTTACATCATTATGTTAAAATTTGTATTTTATATGAATACTACAATATGAAAATTGAGACGTAGTAGAGTGGGTGACCACGTGTCAGAATATGGAGGAGCGAAACCCTTGCACCGTTCCCATTACTTCTTTACACTAAAATATACTTTGATTATGAAATTAATAATTAATACTAAAGACGTTAAAAGAAGGTTTATTGTTCCACTGTGTTTCATTGTATTTTTTTGTTTTGTTTTGTTTTTACATTCGTGACATTGCGTGAAAATTTGGGGTGTACGTTAAACAGGTGTTGTCTTTTTCAAAATAATAAGTATATTTTTAGTATACATAATTGTTTTTCCTCGTATTTATTTCAAAATACGTAACGGCAGGAAATCAGCATGCATCTATTTGTTTATCAAGCGATGTGACACGTATAACCTCTTCACGTTTCGAGTAATAGTTTATAAAACAAAGTTCTAATGTAATATAGTGAATTGTATAAATATATGTTGTGTTATGTATATTTAAATTTATTTAATAATGTTTTTATAATGTATTATGGATGCTTATTAATTTTCACACTCATAATAGTTGGATATCTGTCTATATCTCTGAGATTAGGTATTATGATTATTTACATTATGAGGACATTGCCCATTGGATAAAGGCGTTGGTTAGATCCAGGGACTAGACCTAAAGAGTTGTGAGTTCAATACCAGGCTGCAACAGTAGTGAACCAAAAAACTTGGAGTATTGAGTTGAAGGGAAATAACTGAGACATCCGGAAGAGGCATGACACGTGGAACTAGAACAATCTCCCCCGATGGACGAAATAAAGGTTCCGACCCAATCACCTGAAGATGTCCTAAGCGTACAACGACCGAAACGTTGTGAATATGGCAATGAAGATGAGGATAACAGTCCGAATAATGTAAATAATGTAAATAATAATAGTTGGAATGTAATATGAAAGTGTTTGTTTATATACGTGGATTGAGATAACACTCTGTAAACAAATACTGAATTTCCTATTATATGTCGTAAAAACAGAAAAACGGCCCAAGTTTAAAGAATCCCTTGTTTGATTTTAATCAGCTTGGCAAAGGGTTTGCGGTACAATATTCTACCAAATTGGTCGGGGTATTATATATCGTTTATGTTGTATATCAGGAACACACATAGATACATACAATGATGCTGAAAACATATGGTTTATAATACTCAGAAGTTCATACCCAGGACACATGGCACAGTGGATAAAGGCGTTGGTTAGATCCAGTGACAGACCAAAAGAAGGTGAATTCAATACCTGGTTAAGGCAGTGGAAAACTTTCAGAGGGAAAGTGGAACTAGAACAGTCTACCCCAGTGATCGAAATAAAGGGTTCAGTTCGAAATTCCAACCACCTGAAACGTTGTGACAAATATGGCGACAAAGATGAGTAATGTGAATACTGTACATACATACATACAAGATCAAAGTTTTAGTATTATATAGATATCCAAAACCTATTTCCTCATATAAAAATCAAAGGGAGAATAAAGGACTATCAATTGCAAGAAGACAGAATGAATGAGTACCAGCAACTGGAAGATCCCAAGAGCTACAAATTTGAGACGTCAAAATAAAGCAAGTTTCAGTATCGTGATGACGGGAAATAGGATACCGAAATTCAAAGACGCATCGGAATTGAAAACAATGACTTCCAAAACCAACATGAAGTACTAAGAAGCAGGTTTCGTTAGATATAATGAAAAAGAGTTCTCGATTGTTATGTCAATCGTTTAGTATGGAAGTAAATGCTGGACAATTTCCTCATATGAAGAGAAGAATTGAAGCAAGAATGATGTGCTCTAACATAAGGAAGCTGGGAATACCATTGATGGAGCATGTAAGCAACGAGGACGTTATAAGAAAAATGGAAATGTTGGGATTGCTATAAGTTTTAATTTGGTATCAGAAGGTTTTTATATTAAGATGGTTAGTTTACGGCCATGTTTACCATATTAATCCGCAACAATATAGAATCTAGACATTCAAAAACGAATCAATCACAAGGCAATTGAGTAAGAAACACCGATTATGAGATTTCAATAAAACAACATGCATTTATGTACAATTAATATACAATTTGAAAACTTGTAGTTTGATAATGCAAGAAATTGACCATTGATAAATCAGGTTTCTTATTGATTTCAAAAATCAAAACAGTTCAAAATTGTTCAAGTGTTTAAGAACTGGTCAAACAGAGTAAAATGGAAAATATTATTTATACAGAAATTGGTGTAGTTTGTATGCGTGAATAAATCAGGAGTTTGTATGCGTGAATAAAGTAGGGTTTAATTGTCTAAATTTTCCAGAGTTGTTTACCTTGGATTGTTCTGTGTTTGTCTTTGTTTAAAATACAATTTCTATTTAAGTAGTGTGTAAGAACACTTTTCTTAGAAAGTTGTAAGTGAGATGTGAGAGATTAATATTGATGTTTGAGTCAGCAGTTGACGCGCGAAAAGTTTCTTAAGTCAAAGTAGTAACACGCGTGGATTTGTGTGACATCTCTCTGAAGTTTATTGACTAACTGGTGAATTGGGTCGAGATGGTCCTTTTTATTTGTTTTTGGAAACCAAAATAGGCTCCAGCGAACTGAGCGCGAAAACAGTTTTTCGACAATTGTTACATGTCGCGACCAATAGAAAGTCGAGATTTGCAATGCGAGGTGTTGGTTGGTTAAAACTGATTCTGATGGAAGAGTGTATTTTATCTCGGGGGTGAGTATGAAATATGGACGATTCTATAGAAACAAAAGGAACAGTATCTAGAATCGAAAGAGTGCTGAATTGCTATGTATTATCAATCCTCCAATATGGCAGAGAATGCTGGACAATTTCCTCACAGATGATAGAAGCGACTTGAGGCAACAGAAAGAAAGAAAAGAGAGCTGAATTGCTATGTAATGTCAATCCTTCTATATGGCAGTGAATGATGGACAATTTGATCAGAGATGAAGAAGACATTTGAGTCAACAGAAACAAAGTAATACCAATCTTCCTATGAGGCAGTGAATACTGGACAATTTCCTCACAGAAGAAGAGAAGACTTGAGGCAACAGAAACAAAGAAAGGAGTTGCATTGCTTTGTAATATCAGTCTTTCTATATGTCAGTTAATGATGGACAATTTCCTCGTAAATGGAGACTTGAGGCAACCGAAATAAAGAAAAGAGTCCTGAACTGCTATGTCATATCAATCCTCCCATATGACAGTGAATGCTGGACAATTTCTTCACAGATGAAGAGGAGACTTGAAACAATACATATGTATTTCTACTGAGAATACCATATTCCGAAACAGTGAACAAACTTCGCATTCTATAGTGGGATAAAAATCTAGATTCTATATTGTTGTTTCTGCTGTGTTCTGAAATGTAGAACAATATATTTCTAATCTTTTCTATTTATTTTATTTTATTCAGGCGCCTTCTTGTTTCCATATTTCATCATGCTTTTCTTCCTCGGATTACCATTATTCTACATGGAACTGTGTCTTGGACAATATCACCAATGCGGACACATGAGAATATGGAAAAAAGTATGTCCACTTTTCTATGGTAAGAACTCTTTCTCAGATCTCATCTTAGAGTTTCCCTGAAATGGAAATGTTCCATTCAAGGAACTCGTGGTTTAGCAAACATTCCTTTGAGCTGCTGGGTACTCATGATGTAACATTCTAGGTGCATCGATATGGAGTAATGGTTAACGAGTCTGATAAACCATGACTATTCAATAGTGATTTAGATCCTCATTTGATGCCCCATATTCGTGGCCTTGTGCCAAACTAAGTTAGGCTTATTACACAATGGACGCTTCGGCGTTGGGTAATGTTTATTGAGGTTAGTCTCTTTGACCATTGACTCACTGGTTGCACCATACATTTGGCCTTGTGTCATACCTAAAAGAGGTTAGTAAATAATAGTAACGTTGCAGGACGATAGCAGAGGTTTAAATCTACAGGAGATTATATATATATATATATATATATATATATATATATATATATATATTTTTTAAGCATATCACCCCAAGCAAGGCGGGAGTGCCCCTAGCACGCAACGGGTTACAGAGAGTGGAAGCAGGAGTGAAGAGGGGTGTCTGAGGAAAGGATATAGAGAAGGGCGGGGATCAGGATCAAGGTATCATAAGATGTCGATTGATATTACATTTGAATATTTGAAGATTATAGCTATCAAGGAAGCAAGTAAGAGGAAGGGAGTTCCACTGTCGGGAAGTGCGAGATAAGAAGCTGTTGGAGTAGAAAAACCGGCTACATTTAACCGTTTTGACAATGAAAGAGTGGCAATATAATAAATATATAATATAAATAATAAATAATATAAATATAATAAATATATAATGTAAATAATAAATAATATAAATATAATAAATATATAATGTAAATAATAAATAATATAAATATAATAAATATATAATAATTTATAATATAAATAAATAAATATCTATTGCCAAATATGCGCTGTGTTCAATATAATCAACATTTTTCAGCAAGAAATGGTAAAGAAAATCTTCATTCAAAAAAAGAAAGATGTAAACATTTTAGTAATGTCTGTACAAGGCCCGAAAGCCGCTCAAGTTAGAGGGTTGCAGAATAAGAGGTACGGCTTATACGGATGTGTGTGGAAAATAAAGGTTAACCCTAGATTTGAAAATGTTGAGTGTAGTGATCGGGAAAGCAGCTTCTTGAGAGGCGGTTTCACAAGACAGAGTGGTCCGTAGGAAAAAGTGACATGTGATAGTATTTTTAACACCCTGCACAAAGCCCAGAAGCCAATCGCGGTATAGAGATACCGAGTAAGGGACACAGTTTATGCGGATAGGTGGTGAAAATTTAAACCTAGACTTGAATAGGTTAGGATTGTAGAGATCGGGAAAATATCCTCTTGGGAGTTGGTTCCACAGATCAGTGCTTGACGAGAAGAAGCTGCTTGTGTGGAACTTAACGTTTTGAGCAGCGTGGAACAACCTCTTAATTGCTGTTGTTCCCAGGTTCACCCTGACCCGGGGTGGTAGCATCTGTTAGGGTCCCAGCTATGGGCAAATAGTGAACTCCCCAAACTGGATGCGTATGTGAGTAAGGGAGTATATGTGTGCGAGAAAGTGTAACAGGGTGGAATGTCGGAGAGAAAATGCTTGCTTGCGTGCGTGCTTATGTTGAAGTGTGAGAAAAGAGAATCATTTGAGAGACCTTTTCTCAGCATGGCTGATGCTAACCTCCAGGAGAACGACTCGTTGCGCCTCATCGGACTAAGAGTCTCTGCTTACATGGAAAAGACAATACTGAATCCATTGCTCGGTCAGATACTAATAAATTTGGTACACCGTGTCGTGCTAAACAATTTTCTCTCCAGAATCTATCTGATATATCTATAAGTCTACCATTCGTCCATGTGGTTTGTAGGAAAAAGTGACATGTGATAGTATTTTATCACCCTGTACAAGGCCCAGAAGCCACACGAGTTAAAGGGATACAGAGTAAGGGACACAATTTATGCGGATAGGTGGGAGAAGATAACGTTTAACCCTAGACTTAAATAGGTCAGGATTGTAGAGATCGGGAAAACAACCCCTTGGGAGTTGGTTCCACAGATCAGTACTTCACGA